>JARFJB010000586.1:1370000-1565000 GCA_036346205.1 Vesta saturnalis | reverse complement strand
TTTACCTTTTTCACATTTCCATAAAATTTTCCGATTTCTATAATTTTATTATTTTTAAATTAATTTTGTGCAAGTAAAACTATAGACTTATTTTTGTTCTCTTAAGTGGAGTATATTCAAAAATAATCGTACTTGAAGTGGTTAGTAGAAAGTCTAGCAACGGTTAAATATTTTAAAGATATCCAATAAAAATGAATAAAGGTTAAAAGATGCCGGATTCCAAAGTCATGCCGGCTACATTGCCACGTTTACTGGTTTTTCTGTAGAGACTAATACTCTTTAATTTTAAATACAATATCTTGTTTGTTTTTACTCGTCTCATCTTCAGTAAAGTAAAAATATTTCAGTGTTCTATTTCTGGTAGTTTCTAACATCTACGAGCATAGTATTATCATAAAAATTTGTCCATTTACTTTTAAATCCAAATTTTAACTCATCGGTACTGAATTCGAGAATAATATCGGTGACGTTGCCACATTGTTTTATTCTTATGTAGAAACTGCAAAACAAAAATAGTAGCAACAGTAATATCAAATTGAAATAATTGTAATCCTTAGTAATAGTGTTAGTTTTAGTTTTGTAGTTTGTAACGTCGCCGATATTATTTTCGAATTCAATTTTTAGGGTAGGTACTCTCATGTCCCAAGATTTCTGTTCGTAATCCTTTTGCTACAAATTAAATGAATTATTTTTCTTGAAAATTCTGTGTTGTCAGATGTCAGAAAGTAACATGGATAGAAAACTGAAATGAGTATTGTATTTGAAATTAGAAAGATGTAGTCTCTACAGAAAAGTCCGAAAATGTTCAAGTTCAGCATTTTTAAATATCTTTCTATCTAAAACTTTGTTAATTTTGATTGAGTACTTTTTGAAATATTGGAATGTTTCGGGACGTTGTACTAACCTGTTATACTGTTTGGTAATGTAAAACACAGGTATAAGGAAGTTATGTGCCGGCTACATCGGGTTTTTTATGAATTAAGTTAGCCTCATGTAGATTAATACAAAATTATACCATATTCATGTAAATGTATATTAATTTTAAGAAAGTGTTATTTAATTTCAGATTTGGAATTTAAGTTGATAAAGTGGCGAATTGAAGAAAATTTTAGCAAGAAGATAATGTACATCTTAATTTTGAGGGTACGCAAGCAGAAATGTTGAAGTTAGAAGCATTATAATTCGACAAATTCTCTTCTAATGTATAATTAATTATATGCATGTCACTATCGCACGCATTCGTTATGTATGAAATTAAATTATTAAACATTTCGAAGTGTATTTAATTAATTTGGCTGTAAATCTGAGATACATTTGACGCGTTACAAATGTTGATGATTACCAGCAATGTTTTCTACTTTCTTAATAGCACTTACTATTTATCTTAACTTCTAACTCACATCTAACCTCACTTAACGCTTGTCTATCACTATTTTAGAACTTCGCTCTAATTTTTTGCAAATTACACGATCACGCTTAATATTAATCTAAAATTTATCGCTACTTTCTATGCATTTCTGTCCTTTATATTATTTCAACATTTTTTTAATTTCCATTTCTCTCTTTTTTTAGGGGAATGAATGTACTTAGACGCGGAAAGGTGAGTCATGTTTTCTTGTTTGCATGTTTACACTTGTACTGTGATAACACTTTTAATGTTACTGCTATGCTTTTTACTCTTGACTATTATACAAAACTATATGCTGGCACAATACTCTATCTACGCTTTACTTGTTGCGTTTTCCGTTTTTTGTTGGTTAGAGCTTGTTTGAATTAATAGTACAGTAATTTAAACCAATTGCCTCACCGCACGCGAATTCGTTGTTAATAAATATCAAAAAAAAAATTCAGCAAGCTTCAAGTGTTTATATCGCTATTAAGTTTGATGATATCGCAAGAAAATTACTGAAATAAAAACTCGACGTTTATTTGTACGACCTACATTTTCTTTTTTTGATTGTTAAAATTGTCCCAACTTACATTTTAGTTACGACGGAAATATTCAAAGGAAAAATAATTACTTTACCTTAATTAAACTAGAATAATTGCTTATGGGAATTAAAGCATAAGAAAGAATTCTATGTTAGTATAATTGGATTCCGTATTTCTTTATGTTTATGTTTTGAACTTTGAGTATAATCAAATTCTTTATTAGATTATGTTCATTAACTTAGAAAATAAAAATTAAAAAAGTCTTCAGCGTTTTTGGTTTTATTGTAATTAAATTAGTCGGCTCGGAAATCTGAGCGTATTTTTCAAAAAAATCTAATTAGCTACCCATTATTATTTTAAATATTAATAATGGTGTATTTTTGAATAAAAGTGTAATTTTTTTGGATAATTAATAAGATAAGCCTTCAGGCAACTCTGATTGATTTTGGCATAAAGAATTTCTATTTTGAAATACAGAATAAAAGATGTTTTCCTATTATCAGTGTTTGTAATATAAGGGCGGCTTAGTACCAATTAAGTTGTTATAAAAAGAAAAATTTAAATTAAGATTTTATAAAGAAAAATATTATTCTAGTAGGCATAAAAAGGTATTTGCGAAATGACATCACTTTGGAGCTGCTCTGCTTTGAAGCTACTCTAGGATTTTTTAATGTTGAAGAAAGAAGGTAAGTGCAATTTTTTTATATACTTATACTGTTAATTAATTCTTTGAAGAATAATTTATGTGGGTGCTCCAATCATTAAATATTGTAATTTGTGGTTGTACAGATAAGGGTAATTTTATTAATTTTGCACTTTTGGCCACGTTAATTAATAATATATTAAATTAAGGCACATATTCTGTATTTTCAATCAATTTTAATAAAAGCGCATGTTTAGAAAGAAACATGTAACCATTGAGTATAATATATACTCAATGATGTAACCTTAACATAAGATTGACGATCAAGTAGTACAAACAGTAGAAATTATTAAGAACTTAAGATCTTACAACCGTATCTAATCGGTCGCCAGTAAAAAAATCACCTCTAGCCACCACTTTGGTAGTTCCAATTTGAAGTGTAATTATAATTTATTGTCATCAATAATAATTGGGTTGATGTATAAAACAAATTAACAAATAAATAAATCTCATTATTAAAATACTTAGCTTTTGGGTTTTTTAAATGGTGTATTTTTCTACTTGTATTTTATATAAATCTATAAGTATCGATAACAATTACAGTTATCGTCCTCAGTAATTGGTAATATCTATAAGAATTGGTTGAAATGTTGAGGATAAATTAAATATTATTAAACTGCCTTGAAGATGACAAATTAGAACACCCTCTAACGATCGAAGGCTAACAGTAAATGTGATAATCAAAGAGCAAATTTAACAAAATTAAATCAAATTATCATGTAAGTGCAAAGTTGTGAAAAACTTTGATTTGACATTGATAAAAGCATTCACAAAGAGAAACTTGGCATACCAATTAGAGATCTAGTCAGATCTAACAAAGAAATAGTGTTTTTGTTAATAATTGTAATTGTTATTGTACAGTAGTAGAACAGCGGCACCTTTGTCCGCCATTTTGTTTTTTGTGACTTCACAAGCCCCGTCCAATTTTAACCTTGGGAATTCCCTAAGGCCTGCCACGTGACTGACCTCGGTTTGACCTTGTGAATTTTTGATGACGCAATTCGGCCTGGGAATTTCCGATGACGCAATTCGGCCTGGGAATTTCCGATGACGTAATTCGGCGCAGGGAAATTTCCGGTGACCTCACCTTTCACTTCGACCTTGAGATAGTGGTTGACCTTGGGCATGGATTTGCTGGGGAAATTTGAAATTGTTTTAATAAGAAGGAGATTCTTGTACGTGCTATTGCCTGTGGTGGCATCTAGTGTTGTATGGATTAACGAATATTTTCTGTAACCTTGAGAAAGTTGTTTAAATTAAGAAACTGGTTTACCTTAAAAACAGGTTTACCTTGGAAAAGTTGTCTGCCTTGATAAACAGGTTGGTCTTGGGTAGCCTAACCTACTAGGCCGGAAATTTAAATAAGGGGCCCTATTGTTATCTCATACGACAGGTCTCCCGGGACTTGTGTTAAGTCTGTGCCCCCTTTGTCGTGACCCCTTGACTGGAAATAGTATTCTAATAAGGAGGCCCTAATTCTAACTTGTAAGACAGCTATAAGAACTTGTCAGCGTCTGTGCCCTCTTGTCGTAGCCAATTTGATGGAAATTTTTGAATTTGTGGCGCCATCTAGTGGTGTACGGACTAATGAATATTTTCTGTAATAAAGGTGATCCACCTAGCGGTATATTTCTAAGGACTAATTAGAGTTTTGTTTGCGGCTCCATCTAGTGGTGTATAGACTAATGAATGTTTTCTGCGATCTCAGTGTGTCTTCCACTAAAGTAGTGTATTTCAGGGTTACTGCGGTTTTGTTTGTGATGCCAGCTGGTAGTATATGAACTAATACATGTTTTCTGTAAATAGAGTCCGGTTTTATTAATTAACTGCGTATGTAAGACCGTATCCTCTAGAACATTCATATAAGATGGGACATAAAATTATTTTCACTATCTATTACCTAATTACATTTGTTACTTGGAGAGTCTTTTTAATATGGGACGTAAAATTGTTTTGCGCTACCACCTTAACTTGTAACCCACAATGAGAATTAAATTAAGGTTTAATTGCTCGACATTCACAATGCAAGAAAACCGTCGCATATAATATACAAAATCTAAGTACAGTATGTAGCGTGAAAGTGACATTTACAATAAACGACCGACGAGCTCGAGGCTCTGTGAACACGCAGTCTCATGCATCAGATTACGTGAAAAATTTGGCGTAAAACATACTGATAAAACAAGCGTATTATGTCGACGAGCCCGATATAAATAAAGAGGTTCTAACTTAAACTGATATGTACAGTTCGTGAAGATAACAATACAAGTACTAATCTAAAAAGTAAAATAATACAAGTCTGTAATTAAACAAAAAGTCCTTAAACATACAAATTAGTACAGTGAGTTTTAAAAAATGATTTCACTGCGAAACCAGTCAACCCTCAATGACTGTACAAAATTACTTTTACATGATTTGAGCCTTGAGGTTGTTAAATTTATATATATATATTTATATATATATATATATATATATATATATATATACGATAAGCTATTTTTATGGAATGCAATTATTATTAAACAGTTATAACACGTCATTAATGTGATTTGGAAAGTGGTAATCACCGACTCATTAACATCATGTTAAAATAACGTACTTACAAATATTTTTAAAATTTTGCTGCTGCAAAATACATTAAGGTTGAAATTAAATATTAGTCGAAATAATAATAATTTCTCTTTCTAAGCAACCAACACCTATACATTCGAAAATTATGAATAATTAATCTGTATGTTCTATTACGCTCATGTAATTCACGTTATATGGACTTTTACTGGTTAAGGTTAATAGCCATGCTAATTAAAAACTTTAAATTTCTAATCTCAAATAAGAGTGACGTAATTTAGCTTATTTGAAATTTCATAGAGAGCATCACTATCATCAAGATTTTGAGATAAATTTTACCTCATTCATCTCATCCTTTTCATCTTGAACTATTATATTGTAATAGTTTATTAACAATCCGTAAAACATCTAATATCCTTGATGTTAGCTCATAATAATAATGCTCATTCGATGATGGTTACACTTTAAAACACAGGATAATATATAGCCTTTATCGGTATTATTACATGGATGTGAGATTATTCTTAAATTAGCTGGTTTCACCACTGCTCTAGAAATATTACAGACCCTTCAAATCTTCCTCCTCGTTCTCAGAAGCTGTACCGTATTCATTTTGTTGATTTTATCTGTATTCCGTTTCGAGTCAATAGTACGTTTTCCTAATGCACAAACAGAATCTACAATATTGTGATGCACGCAGCAACAAAATGTCTGTGTTCTCATGTTTAAGCTAGTTTTTACATACGTCTGACATTACCAGAAATACTTCCGTCAGAAAGCGAATTATATTTATAAAACATTGTAACAAACTCGACGTTTGTTAATAAAATTTACGTTTATTTAGGCAAATTAACATGCATTGCGTGCAGCGTGTGTTGCATACCATAGTTGCATAAAACATGCATTTAATTATTATAAAAATAAACTCGTACGCATATTGTTTGTACATTTGATTTACATGTTCATGCGCAGAGACTACTTTAGCAACTCTTTTTTGGTGATATTTTTAAGGTGGATGTTGCTTTGTTAAATTTTTTAATAAGTGATGTATAATTTGTATGGTAAGTTATTTAAAACTATTATACAACAGTTTGAGATGAATGATTTTTCAGGCACTTTTTATTTGCTTCTACTTTACGTTTTACTTTATTTTATTTATCCGCATAATTACTTAACCAATTGCATTTTACCGTTAGTTACATTATGGTATGTTTACGTTCAACCAATAATACAATTATCCATTAAACCAGCAAAACATTTATACATTTGGGGAATTTTAATGCATCCGAATCCAATTGAAAAAGTGTATCGCTTTTCTTAAAAAATACCAGCGAAACTGTCTTCGTTTAAGAGCTCTCATTCAATCCCTCATGATAAAAAACATCGATAACCGTTAGCATTGAGTAATGAATAGAGGCGCAATGTTACCGGGAGTTTTGTCGATAGCAAATTGGGCTGAGAATTAGGCTGCGCGAGTATCATGTGTCGTCACTGCCGTGACCGTGTAGTGAAAGACGGTCACGTGATACTCGCGCCGCTTAGTTCTCGGTGCAATTTTCTATCGACAAAACTCCCTAACATTGCGCCTCTTTACATCATTACTCAATGCCGTTAGCATATAGCTGTATCCGCTATTGTGTTTACTTAAAGCTTGCATATCGCAAAAAATATCAACCAACCATAATTCAAAAAATGCTGTCTGCGAAAAGTGTATCGCTTCTCTTATAAATTCCGACCACATGCTAATAGCTTCCTTCAGTCGCGTAGCTTTGTTTAATAAATCTAATTCGCTTTTTACGGACGGAAGTATTTCTGATAAGGTCAGACTTTTATGTAAAAAATAATATAGAGCTAAAACTAGTTTAAAGATAAGAACACAGACATTTTGTTGCTGCATGCATCACAATATTGAATATTCTGTTTGTGCATTATAAAAACGTACTACCGGAAATACAGATAAAATCAAGAAAATGAATACGACACAGCTTCTGAGAACGAGAGGAAGATTTGAAGGGTGTGTAATATTTCCAGACCTGTGCTGAAACCAGCTAAAGGCTATACATTATCCTTTGCATGTATTTAAAGTGTAATCATCATCGAATAAGCATTATTATTATTATTATTATGAGCTAACATCAGGAATATTAGATGTTTTACGGATTGTTAATAAACTATTACAATATAATCGTTCAAGATGAAAAAGATAAGATGAATGAGGTAACATTTATCTCAAAATCTTGATGATAGTGATGCTCTCTATGAAATTTCAAATAAGCTAAATTACGTCACTCTTATTGAGATTAGAAATTTAAAGTGTTTAATTAGCATGGCTACTAACCTCAACTAGTAAAAGTCCATATAACGTGAAGTACATGAGCGTAATTGAACATACAGATAAATAATTCATAATTTTCAAATGTATAGGTGCTAGTTGCTTAGACAGAGAATCTGCCTATATGAAAAACACCAGGGTATAAATTATTATTATTTCGACTAATATTTGACTTAAATCTTAAAGTATTTTGCAGCAGCAAAATTTTAAAAATATTTGTAAGTACGTTATTTTAACATGATGGTAATGAGTGGGTGATTACCACTTTCCAAATCATATTAATGAAGTTGTATAACTGTTTACTAATAATTGCATTCCATAAAAATAGCAGTGCCTCCAGCTTGTCGGTCATTTATTGTAAACATCTTTTTCACGCTACATACTGTACATAGATTTTGTTTATTATATGCGACTGTTTTTTTGCATTGTGAATATCGAGCAATTAAACCTTAATTTAATTCTGATTGTTACAAGCTAAGGAGGTAGCGAAAATGATTATAAGTCCCATCTTATATGATTGTTATAGAGGATACGATCTTACATAAGCAATTAATTAATAGAACTGAACTCTATTTACAGAAAACATTTATTAGTCGTTATACTACCAGCTGGCATCACAAACAAAACACTGAAATACACCACTATAGTGGAAGACACACTGAGATTGCAGAAAACATTCATTAGTCTATACACCACTAGATGGAGCCGCAAACAAAACCCTAATTAGTCCTTAGAAATATACCGCTAGGTGGCACCCCGTTTATTACAGAAAATATTCATTAGTCCATACACCACTTGGCGCTACAAATTCAAAAATTTCCATCCAAGGGGCCTACAACAAGAGAGCACAGACCCGGACTCATAGCTGCCTTGCAAGTTAGCATTAGGGCCCCGTTATTAGAATACTATTTCCAGTTAAGGGGCCACAACAAGAGGGGCTCAGACCTAACACAAGTCCCCGAAGACCTGTCCTATGAGATAACATTAGGGCCCCTTATTCAAATTTCCCGCATAGTAGGTTAGGCTACCCAAGGCCAACCTGTTTCTCAAAGCAGACAACTTTCTCAAGGTAAACTACTTTCTCAAGGTTACAGGAAACATTCATTAGTCCATACAAAACTAGATACCACCACAGACAAACCAAAACAGATCCAAGAGATAGCTCTTACACTTACCTAACGAGAACCTCCTTCTTATTAACACAATTTCAAATTTCCCGTGCAAATCCATGCCCAACATCAACGACTTTCTCAAGAAAAGCAACTTTCTCAAGGTAAACAACTTTCTCTAAGTCAACCACTATCTCAAGGTCAACCACTTCCTTAAGGTCGAAAGTGAAAGGCGAGGTCATCGGAAATTTCCCTGGCCCGAATTACGTCATCGGAAATTCTCAAGGTCGAACCTGGGTCAGCCACGTGGCAGGCCTTGGGTAATTCCCAAGGTCAAACGTGAGCGAGTCTTGTGACGTTACAAAAGGTGCCGCTGTTCTACTTACTGTTAAAACACAATGTAGTACGTTGAATATGATTTTTAATTTTAATTACATATATTACATTATTGTGCAGTGATAACTTAACATATCTAATCGGTAAAGCATTTACTTCATGGTCTGGCAAAAACAGCAAATTTCCTAGATATACCAAAAGCTAAAACTAAAATGAAGACGTACCATTGTGCTTTTTTTAATTATAAGATGCCATAACCTATTTAAACGGAGATTTTCTTCTTGCCTATTGAAGTTTTTAGTATGTTTATACATCTCAATAGCTGGTTGAGCTAATCAACAAAATTTCATATGTTCTTTATGTCTTGTAGCAAAGCTATGTTTTGTGTTCCCAATGTATACTTTTTCACAAAAACAAGATAACTTATACACTCCGTAAGATGCCAATTGGTTTAAAACATATTTAGGTGACCTTGCATGTTTCGTTAATCTTCCTAGTACTATGATTAATTACGATTTTTTCAATTCTATGTGTAACGCTAATTACAAAAGGAAGAAAACCAGTACCAACTTTAAGTTCTCGTTTTCCTTTATAGTTATGTCTAGTAGGTGTAATAGCATTAGTAATGTCTTCAAGTGAATGTTCATTAGATTTTCGTGATTTTGTTAAATATTTATATTCATCTTTCAAAATGCAGGATCACAAATTCGTTCACCTCAATCCACTAAAGACTTACACCAATATTTAACGTGCATGGTGGTTTCATAATGTATGAGCTAGCTGTTGGTGTGTGTCTGCGTTCGGTAAGCCTTAAAAAATTGTAAACTATTAGTTTTAGATATTAGTATGTCAAGAAATGGTAAACTTCCATTAGCTTCCTTCTCTATGGGCAACTAGATGCTTGGATGAGTACCATTTATGAAAATTAAAAATTCATGTAGTGCTTCTTCTCCATGTCTCCAAATAAGAAATGTGTCATTTACCAAACTAAAGGGTTTTTTCCATGTAAAAATTAGCAACAACCGGACTACCCATTACTACACCATCTAATTGTTCACAGAATGTATTATCCCACTGAAAATAAGTCGTAAGACAGTACACGGAAAAGAATTGTTATATCCTTTGGAAAAATGTGTTCATTATGTTTAATAGTTCCTTTTATGGGGAATTTTGTAAAAAATGAAACAACATCAAAACTGACCGTTATATACTCTCTTCAATTTTGTAGGTATGTGGTTTTTCATTGAAGTCGTCAGAATCTTTAATATAATTGGTGTTTTACCTATATGAGGTTGTAATAAAAAATGTACGATGTTTTGCAAGGACTGTATGTAGAAGAACCAATTGCACTAACAACAGACCTTAAAGGAACATTAGGTTTATGGATTTTTGGTAGACCTTATAGTTTTGGTGAAAGAGATTCAGAGTTAGCTAGTTTCTTTTTTATTTCTTCAGGAATAAATTATATAAGTGCTTTAGTTTTCAAAAGAATCTTTTGGTAGTTGACGATAAGTCTGTGGTTCCAACTGTTGTTATACTGTAATGTTATAGTTGTTCATGTATAAGGTAACAGTTGCATTACCTTTATATACAGGGTGAGTCAACGAAAAGTTTCATAATCGATTATCTATCACATAATTGAATTATTGAAAAAAGTCGGGACAGGTCGTTTTTTGTTTTAAAGGGGACACATTTTCATGTAAGCGTCATTCTTGTTTGTCATTAATCAGGGCGGGGCGAAGGGTTACTTGAACTCCTTAAATGACAATACCCCACTTGTGACTCTTCATTGGAAAGTGGTTGTCACAGGGAATAGGCCACGTTTCTTTTTAAAATCTAATGACATTTGCCCCTTCCTTGACCATCTAAAACTAATTTTTAGCGAAGTCTGAGCCATTTAAATAACGAGTATTAAAAATTTCAATTAATTAATGTTGAAAATGTCCACACCAACCTCCATACAGAAGTAAAGCCTACTTTTAAATTCGCATCGCGCATTTGTCAAGATCTCTGGAGTTATTAAACGACATTCATTTACTATTCTTTCGGTAACTCCTCTAAAGAATTGGGAACTGTCGTGTAATCCTTATTCTTCAAATACACCATAAGAAGAAATCCAGAGGTGTCCAAGTCTGGAAATCTCGTTGGCCACTCGATAGGATCCCTCTTTCCAATCCATTGACCGCTGCGTTTAAGAACCCTTAACTGCAACAGTATTGTGTGGTGGAGCCTCATCTTGTTGAAAATAAATATCAAATTCGAAATAATTGGGGCTATTTTCAATTGCCTCCGTCATCATGGGTTCAATATGCTCCTCCAACAAATTTAAATAATTATCTCCATTTAGATTGTTGCCAAAAAAAAAAGTGGACCAATTATTTTATTACCTGAAGTGTTATAATAATAAATAGTTGTCTTCAGTGTGAAATAATTATTAAGTGCAACGAACAAAACGTAACCTACCAAAAATTCCTGTCCCAACGTTTAACTTTTCAGAATATTGTGTATGTAACTATTGTAATTTTAGGATTACTATCGCTCCATTATCTACATTTATGTGGATTAATATTTCCATTTAAGAAGAAATCAATCTTATCGGAAAAACAAGTGTTGTATAGTAAGTTCGGGCTATCCATCAAACGTTGAGTCATAATGTCACAGAATTCCAATCGGCGATCATCGTCATCTTCATTGCGTTCATGTACAAGATGGATTTTGTATGGATGAAACTTTTGTGATTTTAATATCCAACACACCGATGACTGGGACACTCCAGTATCACCTAATAATTGACGAGTACTTACCCTGGCATTTAGTACCACATGATCCAGTGCAGCAATTTGAATGTCTTCATTCCTTCCAGGTTATTAGGGACGTTTCTTGATATTAATTTCTGAACCAGTTTGGGTGAATATGTTTACCAGTTTTGAAATGCATTATTAAATATTCTAGCAGCAATAGTATAATAAAAAGAAATAATTTCTATCCTTTCTTGTAAAGTAGATCGTACTTTTAGAATTAAGTGACACTATGTACTTAAACACATCAATCGCTGTCAAAGTTGGAAACACAATTAAAATTTCGTAAAAATGTATTAGTAAAACTCTTTGGATGGCCATAGGAGATGCAAATGCCACCGGAATTTAAAAAAGAATAGTATGGCGTATTTCCCACGATAACCGTTTTACAGTGATGGGTCACAAGCGGGTTATTGCCATTTAATACTTTTAAGTGAACATCCCCTCCTCTCATGACGAATGACAAATGAGAATGACGCATACATGAAAATGTGTCCCCCGTTAAAACAATAATCGACCTGTTCTGGCTTTTTTCGGTAAAATCAATTATGTAACAGATAATCGAATATGAAACTTGTCGCTGACTCACACTGTACGTATATTGGGATTTAATATTAGAAGACATTGCAACACATTACATTGTAAATAGCACTTTAAAATACTACTCCAGGTTGCCTACCCAGTCCCAATTTTCTCTGACCATTTCTTCATCCATCTGACGTCGTTGCATACTTGTCTAATCCCCTAGTTGGTCTGCCCCTTTTCTTTTTTCCTGGGAACTCACTGAAATATTCTGACCATCTGCTTTTCGGACATTCTCGTTAAATGTCCAAACTATCCCAATCACCTTACTTCAATTCTCTCTAAAACAGTTTCTCTAACATCCATTCGATTTCTGACTTCTTCATTTGTAATGTGTTGAAGTCGTGGTAATCTAGCGCTTCTGCGTAGATAGTCCATCTCGACTGCATTTAAACGTCTTTTGGTATCTCCATCGATTGTCCAAATTTCCCACCATGGAGTATCCAATACGTTTCTTGATTTTTGTTGAGATGATTTTGTCTCACCATAAAGAATTTAAACATCCAACTATTTTTCTTCCCTCATTTATACGATGTTTTACTGTAACTTTCTCCAATCCGTTCTTTTCTGTTATTGCTCCGAGGTATTTAAATTCTTTCAGCTGTGTATTTTTATTTATAACCAAATATTCTGTCTTTTTCAAACTGGCTTGTAGACTCCAACAATCTCCTAATCATAAATTCGAGCTCATACACATCTTGTGCCCATACCACTACAGCTGTTTTTCCATTACATTAGGACGACTTCTACATAAAGATTAAACGATAGTGGCGATAGGCTACATCTTTGTATTAGAGCTTATGCAGTAATAATTGGACTCGATAGTTGGCTGCTATTTTTCACATATGCTATATTATCTTTATATAACTCTTGAACTATTACTAGCATGTGTGAATTAATGCCTAGGGTTCTCAGAGCTTCCCATAATTTATGACGTGGTATAATGTCATACGCCTTCGCTAATTCGATAAAGGCTAAATGTAATTATTGTCCAACTGATATTTTTTTTCTGCCAACCGAGCTAGTGGAGTAGTAGTAACACGACCTGCTAGCATTCGGATGGTAATGGATTCGATTCCCGTTGCCGTCTACCCTGTATGAGGTTTTTCAAGGAGGTTTTCCTTATACACATGGTCACTGCGTATACGTACACCATGTGTACGTATTTTCTTCCTCGGAACCCTAACTCCGTTCCTTCCGATCCTATCCTGGTCCCACCCATCCTTAATCTCACCATACATATATACGTAGTATGTGTATGCTGGTACTCCATGATTGTGGCTGAAGGGGCTTGGAAAGCTCAAGCAGCCCGCCCTCTCCCTTGGGAAGGGAATGAAATACGTGGCCTCTTCCTTCTTTTTTTTTCTGCCCTGTTGAAGAATAAATAGATTATCTACACAAGACCACCGTGTTATAAAACCGCTTTGTTCTTCACTTATTTTGTCTGATGTTTCATTATACAGCATATGATTTAGGACTTTATCAGAAAGACGGCTTATACTACTCAACCACACTTAATCCTCTAACAGCCAGAATTTTTTCTGTTGCCCTTTTTAAATATTGATACTAAATACGCCTGCTTCCATGTTTGGGAGACTTAGCACTTCTTCATTAAGTTTGAGAGTCTGCTAACTGTTTGTGAACGTCCCTTCTTGATAAATGGATGGTAAAACAGTAAAATACTCTTTAACAGAGTGAAAGCAATTTTCTAGAAGTATTCTTCGTATTTTTATTTTAAACAATCTTAAGGAAACGCTTTTGATCTTGCATGAGTCCGGTCATATGTTAAACACTTTTATCGCTGTACGACTCTTGTGACTTTTTGGGTCTACACAAGGGCAAGCGAATATCATTTCGGTGTCTGGTGCCATATCTATGTACGTCTGCCCGATGGGTATCGTTGCCTGAAGAACGCATTTTCTTAATTAGTATATTCTAAGATATAACAACAGGGTAAAAGTAATATTTCTAAATAATTTTTGTACCATAGTACTATTACCCCAGAGTGCGATTCCATAAGTCATTACACTGTGAAATAACGAAAAATAAGCTGTTCTTAGACAGGCGCTGTGTACACTCAATTTCAACTGTCTTATTGCGTAAAGGACTTTTGAATTATTTGAGCTTGAATTTATTTAAAATGTTAAATTTTTAGTTATATTTTTATTGAGAGTTAGGAAGTTGCATCTAAACCAATCCTTTACAACGGCTTCAGAGCTATCTAAAACAGGTTTTATTTCTGTGGGTGCAGTGCCAGTATTTATAAGAGTCACATCGTCCGCATAGCAAATGTGTGTTATTCGTCTGTCTAATTGAATTGTAACGTCATTACAGTAAATAATAAAAAGGAGTGTGCCCAATACTGAGCCTTGTGGTGCACCACAAGAGGTGCTATCTGTGTCGATTGACAATTTGACCGCGATTTTTTTAATATGACTTTAAGCTGTAATGTTGCGCCTCTTACTCCATATCGCTCAAGTTTTTGAATTAAAATATTGTGGTGCACAGTATCAAATGCCCTAGTAAGATCGTAAAACTTAGCACGTGAATTATGGTTTTCAAAACTTCAAAATTTACGCAAAGCTATTATCGTCGATGCCATGTTGATTTGGAAATAGTAAATTATTCTTTTCAAAAAAGTCCAGTAGTCTTCCTTTGAATACAATTTGAAACACGTTTCCTATTACTGGTATTATGGATATCGGCCTGTAACTGTCGGAAGAATTAACGTTTCCTTTTTTATAAGTAGATGGAACCTTGGATGTTTTGAATACGTCTGGAAAGACGTCCTTTACTAAACAGATGTTGATTAATTTAGAAATAGGTAGAGATATATCCTTAAAAAAAAACGTTGACAACTCAATCTTTAAATATTACGTAAAAGAAATCATGTGGTCACTAATAAAGTTTCGAACGTAATGACTGCACTTTAAATATGTAAATTCATAAACAAAATATTGACGTTAAATTTAATGACCTTAATAAAATAAACAAGCATTAAATGCTCGCAGTTAGATATCGTATAACATCTCGGTTCACATCTAATTAAAAAAACACAAGTGCGTAAAGAAAAATTATATATTGTGATAACACCGCCATCAAAATACCACACAAATACTGTGTAAGCACACTTAATCAGATTCTCTCGATATTACTTATTCGTCATTGGAACTAGCTAGTTTCCACCTTGGCCTTTTCTAAAAATCGTAAAATTGTTGTTCCCCATTCAACAGAACAGAGAGTAAAACAGCAATTTCGTTCATAAAAATTTTGACATATTTGTCACTAAAACCTTTATACACAAAAAAACACTCAAAACAAAGTTATAATTTCGGAAGATTGAATACGTTTGTCATAAAATTCTACACTAAAATAATAAAAATTTATCACACATACAGATCACCTAGTGGTCGAAAACCGTGAGGATAACCTCTCCGACAGTATCAGAAGCATGCTGGTGGTGTCAAGTGCGCTCGAAACTCCCAAATATTCTCCTGCGTTTTGATTCAATTTCCAATTGTTTGTATGTTACACCGATACCATTGACTAGCGTCATTGCTGATATTAATACTTCACGTTACTGGTTACCTTTACGTTATATATTTACAAGTTCTTGACGAAAATTATGGTTACACTTAAACTAAAAGCCTTTTTGTTTACAGCCGATAACTGTTATGCGTTTAGCCATTTACGAACACTTGAACAGTTTTCTTTTGATCCGCACACCAGATGCGAAAGAACTTCAAAGAAATTAGGGACGCACTTAAGGGTACCGAAAAAACTTCCACCTAACTTCGCTTAATCTCCGGGTAAGGACGTAAACAATTCACTACCTCTACACACCAATCTTCGTGTATGCGGCGAAGCGCAGCGCATACGAGTCTTGACGCTTAGGACATCATTCCAAGACTGACTTAAGCTGAATTCATTTCTCGCCATTTTCAAATCTGTCCCTTCCCAAATTACATAAAACTAAATTAGCCTGTCATAAAAAAAAATCGCTTAAATTTTAAGCGCGCTAAAACGATACTCAATGCGAAAATAGTGGAGAGAAAAAATTTTCATCATGCTGCAATTGCACAGTCAGCTTCCCAGTAACCGACCAAAATGATATCGATAAATTATTTTTCTTTAGTACTTATTGTAGCTCAAATAAATTCCTCCCATTTTACTTAGCAAAAGTGATATAGTATACGACATTCAACGACACTACACGTGGACGCTATCAAAACAAAATATTTTTAATTTCAAACCTTGGAAAATTTATACGATATTTCTAGCCTTAATTTAATTTAGTTCTAACAATTCATTTTAGCTCAATCTTACAAATTCTAATAGCAAAGATACACCAGTTTAACTATATACTTATTATAATTATCAACACTAACAACTTTCAACAAACTAGTAAAAGCATTTCACGGCCGATCGATAACAACATGTGAATCTTATCTAATTTTACACTTCCAATTCAAACTTGTCAATTTTACCGAAAACTTTATTTCGTTTTTTAAATGCAAGACTTTTAAATGCGATTAATTTTTGTAATGCTTCGAAATACTTGACGAATATGTGAAAAGGCGTTTCACTCCAAATTTATGCGTTATTAAATCCAATTACGAGAGTTTGTACTACAAAAACTTGGACACATGATAACACGCATGTACGCACACACACCACAAATCGAGCAAAAGACCAGCCATCGGTCTTTTTGCATAACACAGCTGGAAAACCAAATGCTCATTGTGGCAAACCCGAACGTATGTTCTCGCCTGGAATTCTCACTGACGAGATGAAAGATAAACCTCTACGAGAGAGTGAAAGAGAGAGAGATATAGAAATTTTGCACACCAAGTTATAGTTTATAGTATATTATCGCTCAGCAATCTTTGAGGTTTTAAAGAAGTGGAATTTTTTTGGAGCTTTGTAATTTTTATCGCCATCTAGTATTTTATACATTTTATGGATGTACATAAATACTTTTATTGAAAGATAACCTTTCGAGTCGCCGTTGATCCTGTTAAATCGGCGTACTCTGTTAGATATCCCATAATCCACCCGCAAGTCACTGCTTACATATTTTTTGTGAAGCGTAACTGCAGTTGTTCTCTACTTATCTCTTCCTATTCTGTTTTGTGGTACCGTTTCTAACCTCAACTGTGACGGATATAAAAACTTTTTCAAACGGAAGCTTCAGCAGGATGCTGATTCTGTAGATCCATCTTTGACCAAACGAATTGGTGTTGATAATCAGCTTGTAAAACCCTTAAAGTAATATAAGTATACTTCTACACCCACGGCTGCAAATTTTATCTACTTAACAGTTTGGGTAATAACTAGAAGATTTTGTACCTTATGCTCAGTCGTAGATTAAAGTGGGCCAGGTTTATAAAATTATCCATTTGCCTTATTAACCAAAAATATTTACATGTACCTATAGCCTGTCCGGTAGAACTGAACGGGTATCGGATTAACAAGGAGGATTGTCAATATATGGTTCTATTGTGCTTGAAACCGCCTTAATGCTTTGCTGTCTCGTACTTATTGTACGTGACAAAGAAAGATGGATATATTATGAATAATGCCTCTATTTCTGCCGAACAAAAGCGTTTGCAACTTTCACACATAATGACAAGGCAATAAGAATCAGATGCAGGTAGAATAGAAATTCAATAGGTATAATAAAATGCCAGTGGTTCTCAACACTGCTTTAACATTATATAATTTGAAGAAATGCAACTTTTGTATAATAAAAATAATAATCGATTACTAATTACCTATAAGTAATTTCAATTGACACCTTTCACTTATACTTATAACAACAATAACAAATACATTTTTATTATAGTTAGTAAATATTAATTAAATTACAAAGATATACTTTTATAATTAAATGTAAAATTATAATTGTCATTCGGCTTCAGATTCATCACTTCCTGAGTCATCCAAATCTTGAAAAGATCATCGTCATCACTTTCTTCAGTGTTAACTGTGAAAATAAGAGGTCTTACTTCATCCACAATCTCTTCATTAACAAAAGTATCTTTAATTATTTTATCCGTATGATCAATACATTTTTGCCATATTTCCGCACTAACTGTTTTTAATGCGTCGTTCCACGTATTAAGAACATCTTCGTCTTTTCCGGATGTCGCAACGATACTTTTGTCGTATTTGTTCTTAGTAATGCCCCATACCAACTCAATTGGACTGAAATGGCAATGATACGCAGGCGCAAAACTTCATGTCCATATGATAGAGCTAGCTCATCGATTACATATTTTCGCATTGGTCTACTTTGTTTCTTTTGGCCAATTCCACTGTATTTAAAACTAATTCGAATTTCTTTACTCAACTTTTCGGCATTATATTAATGGTTAGTTTATATAAACGCTTACTCAAAGAATAATGATAATATAGATATTGCAGTTGTTTTATTTATACCTATATGTACCTACTAAATGGTATAATAATCTATTATTAATTACTTATTGTTACAGTATTGCATATTTATTTGGATTCTTTTGTAATTGAGTACACTAAAACGTCATTACCATACTTAGGTATACAATGAACTTTCTAAATGTAAATTGAAATACCTATACTTAATCGAATATTCATTATTATGAATGGCTTTTATAAATGTTTATTATAAAACTTGCATTCTTCCATAATTTTAAATGTAATGTTAAAGCAGTGTTGAGAACCACTGGCATTTTATTATACCTATTGAATTTCTATTCTACCTGCATCTGATTCTTATTGCCTTGTCATTATGTGTGAAAGTTGCAAACGCTTTTGTTCGGCAGAAATAGAGGCATTATTCATAATATATCCATCTTTCTTTGTCACGTACAATAAGTACGAGACAGCAAAGCATTAAGGCGGTTTCAAGCACAATAGAACCATATATTGACAATCCTCCTTGTTAATCCGATACCCGTTCAGTTCTACCGGACAGGCTTTAGATATGTTCGCTTTAAAATCGGGGTTGCTGCTTCCTGAAACTAATTGTCCAATACTCGGACGACAACTTGTTTTTAAGTATGGAATAAACAGCTAAACCATTATACATTAAAGTTAAAAGAAAATTTCTACAATGACAAATTTTATTACATAACCTATATTTAATTATAAACGGAAATACCTTAATTCTAATGTTAGTAACGTTATAACCTAATGAATAATTAATATTATGAGTAATTAATGGTATCAGAATACCTTATTCTTGGTCACACTGTAGATAACGAAATGGCTGCATGCTGGGTCAGCGTTTTGGAAATTGTTACGTAATATTACTTCAGGGTTGAAATAAATCTGGATTTGTATGATTTATAATTCCCAAATGAATAAATTTGCAGGATTAAGGGGGTTTTAGAATCTCACTTCCGATTAACGAAGGTGATTACCTCACTCTTGATTAATCGTACTAATACCGTAAATTGGATTAACGGTAAAATAATTAATTGCGTAGATATGTATAAACGTATGAAAAGTAACAGTAAAGGTGAAGTTAAAGTAAAAATAAAAAGTGCCTTAAAAGCAAGCATCTCAAACATTAAGTTACATTAAATTAAATAACATTAAACAACTCACCGTAAAATTTACAGAACTTTTAGTAAAAAATATTTAACAGAGCAAAAATGGATGCTCTACTACCTTTCAGTATCGCACAAAAAGCGACGCTCCCAATAGGTCTTTGCGCATGAACATGTCTGAAACTGAATGTGCAAACGATATGCGCGGAAGGCTCCACTTTAAATAAGCTAATTATGTTTTATGCAGCACACATGGCACGAAATGCACGTTAGTTGCCTACAGGCAGGTGAATTATTAACAACACTTTCGAAATTTGTTACACTCTCATCGAAAAAAACTTCCAGAAATGAGTTTCTGCCCAGAAAAAAAGAAGTGCAGATTGAACAACACCATAAGAACTCGCTGTTGGTTATTAATTTCAGTTACACAAAGCACCATCGGATTCAGTCAAATGGAATATTCTCCCGGAGCAGATCATAATTTTAAAAAAGATGTCAGAACTGAGGTTCGTGCATTTCGACGACAGTGTTCAATATACTCATGGCAATCGTAGCCTTTTGTGCTCAAGAGTGCATTTTATAACACATCGTTTCGCGTACCAATGCACTGCGGCTTGCAAGGAGCTTTTATCGTTTCATTATACACGTGCAACAATGATTTCGACGTTGAATGTTGCAACCATCGAACCAACGCGTGACATTTGCAATCGTGGAATAGTACATCTACTTTTGTCAACATACGCAAGAAGTTAAACTTAAAATGTTGTAGTATATTCAAAATAATACTTGAACATAGCTCGGTACACACTACAGATAAAATAAAAGACATTGTCTAGCTCACCTGATCCTTTGAGGATCACTAATGCAGTTATGCACTGGATTGTGTACAGTGTCATAATACAGATATATATATATATATATATATATATATATATATATATATATATATATATATTCTCAGGGCGCCACGTAGTTTCTCAACTCCCAGCATACGTGCACAAAGAATAGTATCAGCAATATTTACTTGTGTTTCCCGTTACACCATCAAAATTAATTGCCAGAATTGTTCTTAAAACCTTTTAAACATTTAAATATAAGCGTTACAAGCAGTGTCTTATCTTTTAACTATACCATACGGTGACGCTGCAAACTGTGTACCTCAAAATGGCCCTAATAGTTTAGTTAACTTTTAAATTATACCACAATGTGGCGTTGCGCTCTGTGAATTGTAGGTTTTAGCAAAGATCAAGATGCCAGTATCTTGTAAATAGGAGTTAACGTTAGAATCAAAATTCCTGCTGCTGGCTTTTTGTTTCAAGATGATGAATGCTTCAAGGAACCCTTATGTAAGACATTATACCAGTGTCGTAACAGTACCAGCATGTTTCATGGTTCTGAAATAGTATTGCGACGTTGGGGGAGGTTATAATTGGGTTCTCAAGACGCAAGACTGGGCCCAAAAAACAGCAAAGAGAAACTTTAAAATCCCAAATTAAGACAAACATGGCAAGCTGATTAATAGACTTATTAAATGCAACTAAAACTTCATTAAAAGACATTTTGTTAAAAACCAACGAACATTAAATGAAAAACTCATTGCTCGTACAAACAAGTTCCTATTGGAAAAAATGGAATGTATGGAGAAGAAAATTATTAAAAATTGCATCTTACAAATACACCCATGTACCTCACAACACTAAAAAAATACCAAACTCGTTTCAATAGTGAAGCTATGGTCATCAGCGGTCAACTAGGTCGAACGAAATAATTGGACGATACAGAAGTACAAGATGTTCTTAAATTAACAGTTGTCTATAAAACAAACCTTTTTGAAAATTAACCATCAATTTCAACTTTTTTAGGGAATCCAAAAGATCAAGTGGATCAGCAGGATAGGTCCGGAATTTTATAACTAATTGTAAAAATTGTGAACAAATACGTAGGATAAACTAAACGACCTATCATGATTTAGCTCATATCAAATACAAACGTTGGGAGAAGTGTACCATAGTCGTGCATATGTAAAAATCATGTAGTAGAGTGCGGATGATGGTAGCTTAGCTATTGCAATGCGTTCCGTGTTTTTTTTAATTTTGTGTGGTACGTTTGTGTATTTTGTTTGTTACAGGTCCTACCACAGATCTCGTGCTCCATATTTTTCAATTTTTTAAATAATTTTTCTTCTAACAAATCACGTGGCTGTAATTTTAAAAGGAATTTTTTCTTGTTTCATATTACTATTGAAATTTTCTTGATCTCTGAGGCCGAAATAAAATAAATAGGAATTAAGATTGTAGAGTAAAGAGATCTTGTTTATCGAAAATAAAAAATGTTAATGAAATCTTCTTTATCGGCAAGTAAAATAATTCAGTATACGGAAATTTGTTTAAACAATTTGAACAAATCTTTAATCTGGGCTATCGCAGCTGTACCCAGTTTAGATCCGGATGTTTAATCAGGTTTGAAAATGGTAGAACAATTGCAAGGTACTAGATCATACCAAAAAGTCCTTAATCAGATATGCTACATCATCATATTTAAACATATTGAGATAATCTAGCGCATCTGGTCTAGGCAATCAGATCCATACCTTTGGCGCCCTATCAGGAGTGATAAGATTAAACCGCGAATGAAACCGTGAATGGCACGAATTAGTTTAGTTAAACCCCTAATTAATTTTAATAACTGGCGAAATCAGTAATTATCCCGGAAATCGCAAAAATTGATTTGATTAAACTGCGAATTAATGAAAATTGCAAATCAAAGGTGAGTCTCGTGAAATCAGATAATTGGTTTAATTAATAACGCGAATTAAGTCGGAAATAGATAGAGCTAGCGTTTTAATTGACCTTAAAAACTACGAATGATGGTTTGCGTCTCGAATAAAGTTCGGCTAGTCTATTAACAAAGTATTGTAAAACATAAAGAGTCTTGTTTATCACTTTTTATCTTTTGTCGATAATCAATTACTTAATACTATTACATTTAATGAAGATATTTTTGGTTAAATGTTTTAGTCATATTTGATGTATGGATGTTTGTGTTATTTTTAGGAATAGTAAAAAACATTAAATAGATAAATAATAAGAGTAACACCATACTTTCGGAAGTCATAAACTTGCGTTTTCTATAGAAAGCTTTTTATTAGAAACAAAAAATAAAGTATGCCAACTCTGCGTGCTTCCTATTATTGAACTAGATATCATCACTTAGCGCTCAATAAGTTAATTAAAGTTAATTAGATTCTTATAGATTGGCTTATTTGCCAGGAAATTAAAGCACAATTTAATTATTACAGTTTTTTAGTATCGTGTATATTGGGTACTTTCCGTAAATATTTTATAAAACAGTAAATTATAAAACGGGTGAATAAAAACATCAAAAGGGTAACTTTTTATGAAATGATGACATGGAATACTAATTGCGGCAATTGGCATGTTGTCAGACAGGAACAAAATTTACTAAAATTCCTTACTTACTATCTGATGTATGTGAGACTTACATTAAAGAGATTTATGCACGGTGCGTTAAAAACTACAAAGCAATGTACGCACGCACCACTTGAATGAGTTAATGTTCTGTAACTGCATTTAATAAGTCGGAAAGGAATTTGAAATATAGGTCAGCGCCCGCTCTAGCGGTTGTCTCGCCCCGGAAAAAAAGACAAATTGCCACCCCTAAAAAAATGGATTCCACGTAAAATTCTGGTTATTTTTCATGTAACATACCCTATATTGATATTGAGCCGTTTTGAAGAATATGGGGGTGGAAAATCGTGATTTTGGGAGTTGTTTCTATCTTAACGTTTAATGACTTATCGACTGACACTATTCACAAATTCGACAGATGAAAAATCACATGTGCATTTTTTTCGATATCTGTCAAATTTGGAAATAGTGTCAGTCGATAAATCATTAAAAGTTAAGATACGTCGTTTTCACAGTCTACTGTCTCGATATTGCGGGTCTCCCAGCTCCCTACATGAAGATTTTCAACCGCCATTTTCTCTAAAAAATAAAATACCAACATACGTTATGCTACATGAAAAATTCAGAAAGTTTTGGGTAGGATCAAAAAATTCAATAATATACAGAGATAGTAGTAGATTGGTGCCCTGTTGTTCCTGTATATCGTCGACAAATGAAATATTCTAAAAACACTTGCATTTGTACAGGTTGTCCCATTTTCGTATGTTTTAAGGGGTATCTCGCTTATTTTTTAGGTTAGAACCTTGCGGTTTTCGCGACACCGTGCTACTTTTTAATGAAACCAAAGATGCACTAATCAAATTTGCCATAGCCATCTTAGTTTATGTGCTGCAGGGTGATTTTGGAAAAATTGCATTTTCAGTCATCCCCTGTAACTCTGTTATTGTCAGACATGTTAAAAAAGTAAAAACTGATATTTGTAGATTTTTTTACGTAGAATTCGGTGGCGTACTCAGATGGGGCTCCAGCCCACAATGCTAGAATAATACAAAACTGGCTAAATGAACGTTTTCCCAGGAGATGGATTGGACCAAATGGACCTGTTCGATGGCCACCACGATCACCGGATCTCTCGGTTTTGGATTTTTTTTGTGGGGTATTTAAAGAACAAAATTTATTCAAGGCAATATGCCAACATGCAACAATTAAAAATTGCAACGGAAAATGTTTTTGCAGAATTACGAAGACAATCATTTATTTTGGAAAATGCTATTAAAAGAATTTAGAAACTTTGTGAAACTTGTAGGAGACATACTGGTCTGCAATTTGAACAATATTTGTGATTAATTAATTATTTTGTTTTTTATTAATGTAAATTATAGAAAAAAATCATTTTGTCACGTTATTTATAAAAATAAGTATAGACTATGCTATATTTTTGAAAAGCTCCTGGTAAGGGGAAAAATATTTAAAAAAATATATAGGGTGTCCCATAAAAAAAAGCAGGTTATGTCAATATCTCAAAAACTGAGAAAATCTGAGTACGCCACCGAATTCTACGTAAAAAAATCTACAAATATCAGTTTTTACTTTTTTAACATGTCTGACAATAACAGAGTTACAGGGGATGACTGAAAATGCAATTTTTCCAAAATCACCCTGTAGCACACAAACTAAGATGGCTATGGCAAATTTGATTACTGCATCTTTGGTTTCATTAAAAAGTAGCACGGTGTCGCGAAAACCGCAAGGTTCTAACCTAAAAAATAAGCGAGATACCCCGTAAAACATACGTCTTATAGTTTTCGTAATATTCTAACGGAGGGCTTTGTGAACCACCCTGTATTCAAGCTGTCCCGTAAATATTGCAAAAAAAGTTGGGAGGTGAAAGTATACCTCTAAATATGAAAAAAGTTCCCATAAACGTACCCTTGAAGATGCGTCGTTTATTAGATACAGGTCGTTAAAGAAAAAAAAAATTTTTCGTTTTTTGCCCGTAACTCCTAAAATATTAATGGTACATAAATGAGATTCGGTTGACTTATAACACATAACGTATGAGGTCATTTTTAAATATGTCAGAGGCGTAGATATAGGGGTCATTTGACGTCTATAACCCTGTAACTTCTACGTCACTGACATAAAATGAATTTCGGTGGCAGTTTTGAATATCTAAAGTCTTTTACACGAAAAATATTTACCTTGTGTAAAGCTCTAAAGTAAGTAGTTTTCAGGAAAATTGGAATATTATGAGAAGATACATATCTTATTCCCGGCATTTATTAGTTGCAAATTACCAATCGAGTAGGTAAACAGAATTCATAATATTTTAGAAACGAATTTCAAAAATTGGAAACTTTTCAAATAAACAAGAACAATATTGAATATTATATGCATCTCATTTACGGTGAAGCTAATTACAATGGCCATGAACTTGTGTGTTTGTATACAGAACGGCTTTTCTAATCGTCAACTTCCGTACCATTCAGTTTTGGAATCGTCTTAATCATCGATTAAGATAATATGGTTCGTTGGAACGTCCTGATGATGCTGGTCATCCAAGAACAATTGGCACGGTAGTCCTTGAAGATGAAATTTTGAACCGAATTAATAATCAGCCCGATACCAGCATTCGTGCATTGACTAATTTCGTGAATGCTAGCAAATCAACTATCTGGAGAGCTGTGCATGAGGAATTACTTTACCCATATCACACAGAGAAGGTTCAAGCAATGACTCCAGCAGATTATCCTCATCGTCAGGATTTTTTCAATTGCTATATTCAACAAAATCGAAATCAACCTGATTTTCTTCAAAGCATTTTGTTTACAGATGAGGCATGTTTTACCAAAGATGGTTATTTCAATAGTCGCAAGAGCCACTTTTTCCATTAATATTTGAGGTGCTATTATCGACAATACTATACTAGGGCCATATTCGTTGCCTCCAAGATAAAATGGTGATTATTATTTGCATTTTCTAGAACAATTTTACCTGAGTACTTTGACGATTTACCTTTAAACGTTCGCCACAATATATGGTTTCCACATGATAGGGCACCTGCTCGTTTTTATAGGAATATCCGCGACCATTTGGAGCAATTCTTTCCAAACTGATGAATTGGTAGAGAAGGATTTGTGGCTTAGCCTGCTCGGTCTCCAGGTCTCAATCCTCTTGACATCTTTTTATGGGGTCATGTTAAATCATTGGTATATAAAATAACAGTACTAAACCAAGAAGATCTTCTGGCAAGGGTGATAGCAGCATTTGGAGAAATTAGAGATAACCCTGGTATGCTTCGAAGAGTGCACCGATTCATGGTTCGTCGATCTAATTGATGCATTGAGCAAAATGGAGCGCATTTTGAAAATCTATTGTAATAATTTTTTTTAAATAAAATAATTCCTCATTTTATCTTAACTTATTATTGTGCATCAAAAAGAGATTGACTCTTTAGGTGCATCATCTTATAATATTCCAATTTTCCCGAAAACTAGTTTAGAGCTTTACACAAGATAAATATTTTTCGTGTAAAAGACTTTAGATATTCAAAATCTGCCACTGAAATTCATTTTATGTCAGTGACGTAGAAGTTACAGGGTTACATATTTTAAATGACCCCTATATCTACGCCTCTGACACATTTAAACATAACCTCATACGTTGCACAGCACGTCAGTCCTTATGTGTTATAAGTCAACCGAATCTCATTTATGTAGCTTTAATATTTTAGGAGTTACGGGCAAAAAACGAAAAAAAAGTTTTTCTTTAACGGCCTGTATCTAGTAAACGACGCATCTTCAAGGGTACGTTTATGGGGGCTTTTTGCATATTTAGAGGTATACTTTGACGTTCCGACGTTTGTTGCAATTTTACGGGACACCCTGTATATGTATATACACAGGGTGATATTTCAATGTAAAATTCTTAATGTGGGATTATTTTCTCCCTAATTATTTTAGAGAAAAGTGTAACAGACAATAGTCTTTGATTTATCATTACTGTTTCGCATTTATTATTTAAAAAACAGCATTAAAGTGGTTTTATGCCGGAAATAGCTCTCGTCAGATTAGCGCGTTGTTTAGTGTAAAATATCCTGATTGGCCAATCCCTGGTAATACGACGATTGACAGATTATTGCTACAGTAGTGGTACAGTACTAAATTATCGTAAGTGTAACAATGATGAACAAAACTTATATGAAGATGCAAAGGAACATGATAATACTTTTCATGTTTTGACGGCCCCGTCCCGACACGTAATGGGTTACATTTTATTTTTTTATTTCAAGTCGGTAAGTTTTTTGAAAAAGAATACAAGAGATGAAAAAGTTTCTAAATACACCAGACTATTCAAATTTATTTTTTCCAACTTGTTGCTTAAGTTTTTCTTTAAATTTAGTTAACAAGAATGATAGAGGTAGTCTATTTCAACCTTTTCCACTTATTCCAAAAAAGTGAAAAAATATGCAGAAAAGTGTGTTTTCATAATAGTAATATTTCTATAGAATTTCATTATTCTGTCACTTTTCTTTTTTAAGATAAAAAATAAAAACATTATCTTTAAAATAAAATACAGGGTGATTCATTTGAAAAAATTGACAAAATCATGTGTTCGTGTTTTGGCTTGCTCTATATTCAATTGGTGCAATAATAAAGAAATAGCGCTTTCTCATAACACTGTACCAATGTCAAAAAGTTATGCCTGGAAAAAACTATTATTAGGTTGTTCTATCTAGGGTATACAGGACGTTGAAATGAGAATGATTCTCGTGTACAATTGACCGTAACTTTTGAAATACCCTGTATAGCGCAATGAAACCCTACATTGGAAGTATGGGGGAGATAAACTTAATCTAAATTTGAAATAATATATAGGGTGTCCCATTAAGAAAAAATATGTTTGGTTCACCCTGGTAATAAGTAACACCCTCTAAATACGAAACGAAAATAATTTTATAATGTGAAGTTTGAAGTTGCCTATAATTTTGTAAATAACTTTTGATGTCTCCTTTAATAACGGATATATCGTACTTTGACGAACTAATGCCGCACGCTGTGTATATATAGACTTGTAAGTGAAAAGTACCAAGTTCCAATCTGAGAGTAGTCAAGTGCTTGGTAAAAAAATCATAACACATGAATTCGACTCAAGTGCGAATACAGTCCTTCTCAGGACCAAGCCTGATGACGGAAAGCAGAGTCCGCTTCCGAGACGTCGCACTTAAAAAGCAAAAACTGTGGAAATAAGCCGATCTACTCAACTAATATGAAACCACAGGTACAAAACACTTATAATGCAGAATAGTTTGTTGTTCCAAGTGTTACATTTCCAGGAAGTTCAGTACAATGCTGCCATCAGATCGGCTACGTTTACTCGCCAAGTGTGCGTTATAATCCTTCACTACTCTTGGGGAGTGAAGATCGATTCTCTTCCTTTCTTGTTGGAAATACCTTCGAATAGTATCAATGGTGTCTGCTCCAATATAATTACTAGTTAACTGTACGTGTTTATTGTTAACCCATTTAACAAACACCAGTTTGTTTTCGTTATCGGATTTTTGGTAAACTGTCCCTCTTTTTATTCGGTTGGTACCGACAGTACCCAAAGCAGGTATACTATAGTTGTGGCGCAATCTGTGTATTAGTTCAAGCGATGGAAAATAATGATCAAAATAATCAGTGGCCATTACTGAAATTGTGATGGTTTGGAATAAGGCCAAAAGTACCTTTGCTCCGAATCCCATACCTTGTCGAAAGTTCGAGACGTATGATATTGAAATGTATCTCAACCATCATACTGTAACGTGTTCAAAATGACTTTTGAACTTAGCCCCAAATACGCTACAGATAGAATATAATGAGAGATGGATCTATCTCAGCTGATTTTTGGATCACTAAAGCGGTAGGCAGTGGATGCGTTATGAAACACAAAGGTAGGCCATGCACCATACCGTTGGAGATATCTTACAGTAAAATTTGTATATAGTTCTAAATACACTACGTTTCAAATGAAATGCACCACTTAGAAATAATAATGCTATGATTTTGAAATTTTGGCAAAATAATATTTCAGTATCATATAGAAAACGATGGAAGTTTCAATGAGAAAATCATTATTTACTTTGCACCACTGTTAACATCAAATTTTTGTTTATAAATTTTAAGAAATCTAGTCGCTTAGTGTCAATTTTTTGTTGTTTAACTGATACATTTATTCTGAAAAAATCCCCCCAGTAAGACGACGAAACTTTGCCCAAGTTTCAGATTTTGATAGGGTAGAATTATCGGCATGAAAGAAGCAGGTTTGTCATTTCGAGAAATCGGCAGCAGACTTAATCGAGACCACACCACGGTGACCCGCATTTGGTCTTCTTGGTCTAAAGAAGGCATTCAACGACCTCGTCCCAGTGGAAGACCACCACGCAGCACCAATGATTGTGAAGAATGACTTTTTAGGCGGATGGCCACAAGAAATCGGTTTCAGTCAACAAGGTCTGTTGCGGTGAACTGGACAGGAAGAAGAAATCTAGTCGCTTAGTGTCAATTTTTTGTTGTTTAACGGACACATTTATTCTGCAAAAAATCCCCCCCGTAAGACGACGGAACTTTGCCCAAGTTTCAGATTTTGATAGGGTAGAATTATCGGCATGAAAGAAGCAGGTTGGTCATTTCGAGAAATCGACAGAAGACTTAATCGAGACTACACCACGGTGGCCCGCATTTGGTCTCCTTGGTCTGAAGAAGGCATTCAACGACCTCGTCAAAGTGGAAGACCACCACGCAGCACCAATAATCGTGAAGAATAACTTCTTAGGCGGATGGCCACAAGAGATCGGTTTCAGTCAACAAGGTCTGTTGCGGTGAACTGGACAGGAAGAAGAAATCTAGTTGCTTAGTGTCATTTTGTTGTTGTTTAACTGACACATTTATTCTGAAAAATCCCCTAGTAAGACGACGAAACTTTGCCCAAGTTTCAGATTTTGATAGGGTAGAATTCTCGGCATGAAAGAAGCAGGTTTGTCATTTCGAGAAATCGGAAGAAGACTTAATCGAGACCACACTACGGTGGCCCGCATTTGGTCTTCTTGGTCTGAAGAAGGCATTCAACCTATCAATGTCAACAATCTACAGGAGAATTAAGTCTTTTGGCTTACATTCGTATCGTCCGTACCGACGACCCCTGTTAACTCAAGAGCATAAGACTGCTGCTGGTGTCAAGAGCGGCGGGACTGGGGCCTTCAATGGAATAACATCGTCTTCGGCGACGAATTGCCTTTTGTTTGTGGCGAAGCGATGGTCGTCAGAAGGTGCGGCGGTTTCGAGGAGAACGTCGAAGTTTATAGTTTGTTGAAAGACGACTCACAGGCTTAACACCTGGAGTCATGGTTTGGGGCGCATACGTGTTGCTGTAAGATCTCTTCTTATGTTCATTCTAGGCACACTAAGTGCTCAGCGTTACATTGATAATGTTTTGGAGCCAGTGGTAGTACCGTTAGTGTAGGCGTTACCAAATGGTATTTTGCAACAAGATAATGCTAGACCACATACCGCAAATGTTACAAGAAGGTTTCTGGATCAAGTGCAGCTACCACCATTGCCGTGGCCTGCGCGATCGCCATACCTTTCGCCTATTGAACATGTATGGGACATGATTGGTCGAAGACTGAGGCAACTACCAAAGCCCCCAAACAACTTGGATGAATTACGACACCATCTCAAGGTAGCCTGGGATGAAATGCCTCAGGAGGATATAGACCATTTCATAGAAAGCATGCCTCGGTGAGTGAACGTCTGCAGTACTGTGCGTGGCGATGCTACAGTATTAACCTTTTCTTGTTAGCTGTTAATATTTTGCCTTCAATATTTCATCATCTTACACATGTTAATAAATCATTATTTTACCATACTTTCATGATCATAGCATTATTATTTCTAAGTGGTGCATTTCCTTTGAAACGTATTGTATATTTAGAATTTACATCAGTTCTACATACATAAAGACAAAATTTGCATCCATTGGGGTTTGAATCTCGATGACGCAGTTGATTATCGCGGTACTCTAGCAAAGTACAGGTTGGAGGTTCAAATCACTGGAGGTTAACTTTTATTTATGTATTTAATAAAATAAATAAGTTTTAGTCACATATTTACCTTTGAGCTTATTCGTTCATAACAAAACTTATAATAGTAATAGTAAATAGTAATAAGTAGTTGTGATTTTCGCCAAACCGTCCTGCTGGATACATAGTGCATTAGCGATTGTACATCTGATTAACTGGCAACGTATTCAACTGGATACATAAAGCCATGACATCTGAACATAAGGTTCGATTATGTCATACAGGTAGTTTAGAAGATGTGGTCATTTTGAAGAAAATCGTACCTAAATGGATACCATGTATCATTTCTAACAAGAAATATTCAAATAACTTTTTAATAAAATATATTTTGAAGCGCAGACAATTTTTGGGGTTAGGCCCAATTTAGTTGTATAATGGTTTCACTAATTTAAATTAAGTGTTCGAATTGAGCACGGTTAACAATCTGGCAACAGCCAAGGCGATTATCAAATGATTTTAAACGTTGTCGATGACATCTGATGTAATGTTTCTAATTTCTTGGCGAGTTAGGGCTTTTAAATATTCTAAATTGGCCGGTCGCGTCGCGTATCCCACAAGAAGTGATCTAGAGGATTTAAATCTGGCCATCAGGCTGGCCACTCAATTGTCCCTTTTCTACCTATCCAACAATTTGAAAGAACTTCATACAAATAAGCGCGAATAGGTAAAGCGTATTCTGGAGGCGCTCCATCTTGTTGAAAAAGAAGTCATGGAGGTGCATATCGGGCTCTTCTAAATCCGTATACAACGTTATAAGAGCGGAGATGAGGTCATTTTGAAGAAAGTATAAATGTCACGGACTAGTGGAGTTTCCGCAAGAAGTGAGGACCTGTAACTGTTCCGTCAACTATGCCGCATCAAACGTTCAACTTTTAAGGGTTTTGGGTGTGATATTCCGTGAACCAATGGGTTTTTTCGGTTGCCCAATAAATAGAATTTTATTTGTTCGCGTTTAAAGCAAATGTTGCTTTGTCGGAAAAAAATGTTCTTTTTCCAAAATTGGCGTTACTATAACATAATTGCTGAATTTCTTTATAAAATTCATTTCGCCGATTAAAACCATCTTCTGACAGTTCGTGAAGTATGCATATCTTGTAGGGATGGAACTTTCAACACTTTATGCACAGTAAATAGCACCACACTAATGTTGTTAACCGTGTCTGTAATGGTGGTATTAGAATTAACTTGCACTGCTAACACAATGTTCAACTGATCTTCTTCACTTATCGACTTTCGAGTAGATTTTCTCATATCCCGAACATGTCCAAATTCTCGAAATTTCGCCTCAACTTTGCTTGCCATGCGTTGGCTAACGGGTGGTCAATCATGGTGAGTTGCATTAAACAACGCAACCACTTCTGATTGAGTGCGACCTATCTCCGAAACCAAGCATGCACAGGATTTCAATTCTTTCACATTCGCTTAAGTTCCTCATATTTCACAAAATAAGGGTAAAGTAGTTATTAGATAAACCCACGATAATAGTTCTGTCGCCTATAAAAACCCAAGTTGCTAACGTTTTCTTACATTGACAATGAAATTTTCTTATTTTTTATGTTTACGATAATTGTTATTCAATATTTCCTTAGATAACCATCATCCATATTTACCTTTTCGGAAGTAAAGAGATGTACCCTTTCTAATTCTGCAATAAAAACGAGGGTTTATATTTAAAAAAAATGCCGTTGACGTCTTATCTTTTCTTAACACACCCTGTAAAAAATTCTAAATTGAAAATAAAACGTTTTCTTCCTAAACTCCCATTCGAATTTTAATTGATTTATCCGCTATTTTACGAACGCCTGAACAGTTTTTAATAGCAGGATTACTTCGTAAATGGTTGGTAGACTCACCTTGGTCCGATACGCATTTGACTTATCACCTCCTCCTTATTTGTGTACGAACTAAGTTCTTGCTGTAGAGGAGTTTAGCCTCCATACTGATACCACAGTCTAGACAAAGAAACATTCTTTTTCATACATTTCTTTATTTTTGAAATTAGTGAATCCAAGTAGATACCTCATCAAACGAAGGGTTAAGAAAACCAGCGTTTTGTGTTTACCTGTATTACCTTTCAAAAAGGCTTCTATCGTTTTTTCCTAAAACTAATAGTTTAACATATTCAGTTAAATTGCATTATTAAAGTCTCATTTGCTTTCTGACCGTCTTATATTTAAAATAAAAAATGGATGATACCAGCGCGTTTGAAGGTGATATTTCAGAGTTTCTGAAACAATTAATAGCAGATTTATTGTCGCAAAAGTCTGGGGCCTAGTATAAGAAAAAAAATAATGTTACTTCGATTGTGTTCAACAGAAGATGTAGAAGATATTAATGAAGATGTAACACGCCAGTTTTCCAGATACCCTTTAGGACAAATTTCTTCCATTTGGTGTTATTACTTAAAGTTGCTAATATTTCAAGAGAAAAAATCAGTTGTATATGAAGATAAAAATATTTTAATTGTAAATCTGTAGCCAGAGATATTTCTAATTGACGATAGAAAAACACATTCCTCCAAATTATTGTTGGTAAGGTTATAAGTAACGGGTGATTCACTTAGAGGTTAGAATTTTAAGTTGGCAGCACTGTTCTCTTATGCAACATAACAGCTGATGTTTTCTAATTGAGCATTGTTGATTAAAGACATTTGTTGTTATAGAGCGTTATTCGATTGAAGAACCTGTTTTAATTGTTGAAACCTTTTTCAAAAGTGGTGAAAATTTTACTAACACGATTCAAACACTGCGAAATGATTTTGGTAACCATAACCGTCCAGCACGCGCGGCGATTAAAAAACTGATCAATAAATTTAATATAACGGGGTCAGTATTAGATGTTCAAAGACCAGTACGTCCTCGGAGTGGCCGATTTGAGGCTAATATCGCCGCAACAAGCGCAAGTGTTCGAGAAGATCCGTCAACCTTAATTCATCGTCGTTCCCAGTAATTGGGACTTTCCTACGGTACAACGCAGTACATTTTGACTAAAGATCTGAATTTACACCCTTATAAAATTCAATTGACTCAAGAACTGAAACTGGGAGATCATCGACAGAGGCAACTGGGTGTTGGGTAACAATCAGAATGGTGTTAATTTTGTGAACAATATCATGTGGGGACTTACAATTCCTCATGTTATTTACATGAAACATGAACATGAACATTTGGAAGAATTGGGTGGTAACCTCGATTTGTGGTTCCAACGAGACGGGGCCACTTGTCATACAGCTCGAGAAACCGTCGAGTTGTTGCACACAATGTTTCCCGGCCGTTTAATCTCTCATTTCATTGATCAACATTGGCCAGCTAGATCGTGTGACCTCACACCCATGGATTATTTCCTTTGGGGTTATTTGAAGCAGAAGGTTTACGCAAACAAGCCCAACTCGATTCCGGAGCTGAAGGATGAGATTCGCAGAGGTGAAATCAACTCCATCAAAAGGACTGCAGTCTGTAGGGCTGCACATAGCGGTCATTGGACTGATATTATTTTTCGTGTTTAATGACAATTTAAATATCAATCTTTAATAAATGTGTCTTAGTAAAAATATACCAAGTTAGTAAACTACAATGCGAATTATTTAATTATTAAATTGTAACCTCTAACTGAATCACCCGTTATATTAAGCAAATACTCACGTATGGAATAGCAGTTTCCACAGAAAATTTCAAATTTTAAATTTGCTCGTGTTAATAAAGTTGACATGTCAATTTCAGCGCGAATGATACTTTTCCTGTGTATAAATTAAAAAATCACCATGCGTATTAAAACAAGAGCGTTTTCTAATTATTCTTGTGGTAAATATACGGGATTCAATAACATACACGACTAGAAAATTTGTGGTGTTTAGCCAGGAAAAAGCATATTTTGGAAGATACGTCAGGTTAAACCTTCCCATTTAACACAACCGACAGATTTTGTGGTACAAAAAAGGAAGTGCATCTGTCATGTAGTGGGAATCAATACCCTCCCACATAGATTCTTTCGTAAACTTACTAAATCTTGAGACTTACACAGATCACTGATGTACAGGTACCTCTGCAACGTTATTGGTAGATGCACGAAGATACCTCATGTGCTTAAGACACCTTTACAAAATAAAATACGGTATGCACAAAATCAACAACTGGATTTTTATATGAACAAAAAAATCAGTATATAAAGATTAAATTGTAAGGATGAATACGCTTGTATTCAAAATTGCCCGAAAGGCCTATATACGGTAGATTACACCAGCAAGCGTTTGCATCCTCCCACATAGACACAAAAAAAAATAAAAAACAATTTATTATTGTCACCAAAAATAAAAAATAAACGTTACCTTACATAACACCAACAACAAAAAGATGTTCTTCCTCCTCTGAAGTAGGACAATCGGTCGGACAACAGATCCACCAGGTATTTTAAATAATTCGACAGTGAGCTATTACGGTACGCTTTCCATGTGAAATTTCACAAACGACAAATCTTATTCATATTTACTCGAACTTAATTTACGAGTTACTTCAACCAAAACTACGTTAACTATTTCTTCATTTGATTCAACGTAAATGCACAACTATTTACAAAGCGTTAATTTTACTCATCCAAACTTAATATTAAAATTCGGTATATCTATTTTAACGGCGTCTTCTTATTAACGATATTTACAAAGTTCTTGACCCATATTATGGTTACACTTAAACTAAAAGTTTCCTTTCCTTTATTTACAGCGGTAATTGTTTGTTATGCGCTTGCCATTTACACGAAGTCATCAACACTTGAACTATTTACTTTTGATCCGCGGAAAAGAACTCCGAAGGAGTTAGGGCCAGTACCATTCGACACTGAACCGAAATTCCACGGACGAGAATATGTCGCTATACGACACCAATACGATAAATACTCCAGAAGGCGAGAAGACACAAAATAATCCTCCAATTAAGGGTAACGAAAATCAAATTTCCACGATAGCTGCACTTAACCTCCTGGAGGGGCGTACATATTTCACTACCTCCACGCACCAACCTTCGTGTACGAGACAAAGCGCAAACGAGCCTTGGTCCTTACGGCATCATTCCTGAGGACATACATTCAATACTTCTTCAGTTGCGCCATACTTGATTTTAAAAACGACAACCAATTATACTACTCATACATTCAAATTATAAAACGCGGCAGAAACGATATGCTCCTTTCCGTAAAAAAATATGAGTATCATATACTGCCAAAGTATAATACTAAATCATTTTACAAGCAAGTGGCTTATATGGTCCTTGTATTATATTTTTATCTAAAATCTTATAAATTATGTCAAACACGTGTCAATTTTCACTACTATTTTATACACAAAATCAACCTCAACTAAATTTTAAATGTAAATCCAGTTGGAACAATCGGCAGAAATGAGTACAATTTTTGCCACTAGATGGCAGAACAAGTCTTAAGTGTGAACTAAATTTGATCTTGTGGTTTCTAAGACTTTAATTGAGTGAGAAACATGTATCTCACTCGAACAAATTCATATTTTGCCCACATCGTATCTTTTTTCCACATAATATAAGTATCATCTATTGTTATAGTATAAAACTAAATTACTTTACACGCAACTACCTTATATAGTCATCTGTATTAAATTTGTAACTAAAAACTTTCTAGTTATGTAATACACGTTCGAACAGCTGAACAATCGACAGAAATGAGTAAAACTAGTTGGTAAGTTTCTCTACTAGATGGCAGCACAGATCTAATGTAAAATAAATTTTATATAATAGTTTCAAGGTCTTTAATTTAATGAGAAACATGTTGAACAATCGGCAGAAATGAGTAAAACCAGTTGATAACTTTCGCCACTAGATGGCTGCACAGCTCTTATGTGTAAAGTAAGTTTCATACAAGTTTTAAGGATTTTAATGTAGTGTTATGCATGTTTCCCACCTAATCAAATTCATGTTTTCTCCACGTTGGATCCTTTTTCAACAAAATATAAAACTAATTCATTTTACAAGCAAATATCTTATATAGTCACCTGTATTAAGTTTATAACCAAAAATTTTTAAACTTATGCAAAGCAAATGCCACAAAAATAGTTGAACAACTGGCAGAATGAGTAAAACAAATTGCTAAGTTTTGCCACTTGGTAGCAGTAGAGGTCTTAACGTAAAGTAAATTTCATAAAATAGTTTCAAGGATTTCTATTTAGTGGTAAGCGCGTCCTAAATTAAACCCATTAGTTGTTTCGTAACGTCTCTTATTGATATAAATTTAAATGATTAACCCTTTAAGTGTTAGTGGGTCAATAATTTCCCACTCCAAATAAAAAAAAAACACTTGTGTTTCTGTGGGAACTATTGATCCCATCTATTTATAATCAGTTCAGAACTACTAGTACCACCTATGAGTCCTTAGTTTCAAGACTTTGAATTACCAGGTGGCTGATACTCTTCGCAGTGGTGCTCTAATTACCGTACTTTTATGATATTTGTGCAAGTTTGTGTTGTGAGTTGTACTGATTAATAAGTATCTTTGTTAAATAAAAGCTAATACACTTACTGGTAAGTACATCTAGATATATATATATATATATATATATATATATATATATATATATATATATATATACTCGTCTGACCAATAAGTAATGAGACTAAATCCATAAAGTACGTATATTTAAAAATTAAGGTACATTGATGGGATCCCCTTTAAAGTACTCCCCTCCCACAACTACACACTGGTTCCAACGTTTCTTCCAGCTTTCGTAACATTTCTGGAAGGCTTCGACTGGAATGTCCTGTCAGTTGTGGACTCAAAATGAGTTCCTTATACGGCCAATTTTGTTTGGGGAACAAGAAGAAGTCACAGGGTGACATCCGGTGAATAGGGTGCTTGCGCCAACACTGGGATGTTTTTAGAGGTCAAAACTGCGACACACTGAAGGCACGATGGCATGGAGCATTGTCATGATGATCCACGTTTTGCCAATCTCTGGACAGACTCTAATAACTCGTTTTCGCAGCCGATCGAGTACTTTCAGGTAGAAATGTTGGTTGATGGTCTGCCCAGGTGATAACAGAATCGCCGAGTTTAACGCAAAATTTAATCGCGTACCGCTGTTCAATATTACGTCGTTCCATATTCGTGACACGCCTTACAAACACGTTGTCGAAAACACAACACAGCTGGAGAACTAACGAACGTACTAATGTCGCGAGTACATGTATCGATAGAGGAGGGATGGGATATAACCGTCAGAAGTTTCAGGTTCGCAGTGTTACCACAAGCGCGGCTAAAAACTCAGTCTCATTACTTATTGGTCAGACCTAGTGTATATGTATATATATATATATATATATATATATATATATATATATATATATATATATATATATATATAAAATTAAGGTTATTGGGCATTAGACTAGCAGTTCAAGAGGTATTATTATCAATAATATGTCTTTCCATAGCGAATTTTAATTAACAATTTTATTAATTCCTGATGGAAGCTAAATTTAGCGAAATATTGAATATAAATCATTTAATTAACTTGCATAAGGTCTAATGCCCAATAACCTTAATTTTATCATATTAGCAAAGACCAAAAATACTCGCATCAACTATATATATATATATATATATATATATATATATATATATATACAGGGTGACATAGGAAAAAGTGCCATGCATAGTGCCACGCGGTAGAGGACACTAAAATAAGAAAAAAGTTCCATTGAACTTAGGTCCGCAACGCCTTCGTTTAAAAAAATAGGGTGTTGAAGTTTAATTATTTTTTGTTTTTTTAATATCTTTTTACAATGATGTAATAAGCGGACGAAAATTTGTATACAGGGCTTTTTATCGCGCAGAATTCAAATATGACCTTAGTTCTTTTATTACTGATAGAGGGCGCTACATACAGGTTTTCATCTTGTTTGGATCGGTCCTAACTTTTTGCCTTACACTGTATGTCATTTTCGACTAGAAAATTTATTTTCCCATATTTTCTGCTTCAGAAAGGTATACCTTATTGAAGTCGCTAGGACCAATGGTTTACGAAAAATTCATCCGATGCATGCAAATTTGACCGAGCTTCTCGGTCAAATTTGCATGCATCGGATGAATTTTTCACTATGCATGGCAATTTTTCTATGTCACCCTGTATATATATATATATATATATATATATATATATATATATATATATATATATATATATATATATATATATATATATATATATATATATATATATATATATATATATAATTTAGTAAAATATTTTTATTTATTGAAAATGGTGTTATAATTTTGAATGTGTGATATTAAAAATTTTTATGATCATTTTGTAGTAACATTGTATATTTTACATATTTGGAAAAATATTACGGCTAAGAAAATTTTAGCTATTGGAAACGCGACCACTGACAAAGCACATGTATGTAACTATCAGAATACTATACGTTTACACATAAATTGCAAATTTCAAAAGCCCATGTAACTTCATATTATCTAAATTCTTAGCATAGCAAAAATTATTTATTTATTTGAAATCTTTTATTTGTTTAGTTTATTTATTTATAGAATAAAATGTCGAACGTAAAGAATGGTTTAAAGCGGCCATTGACTTTGAAGCTGAGAATAATGGTCTTGATGAAATTGCTGATCAAATGGCAATAGACTCAGAATGTGGGAGCGATTCTGAAGCTGATGATGTGGTTGTAGTGAATCACAACGTGCTTCAACATCGACAAGATTAATGGCAGCGCCTCATCCTGTAGTGGGAGTAATATTGGATACACTCTGGTAATAGCGTAGCTGACCCCGACTTTCGATTCATCTTCTGAAGAAAGTGATATTGAAAAAGAAGATAAACGTACAAAAGCTAAATTAGAAAAATCTCAAATACCCAAACAAGTACTTAATTGTAATTGGTTCAAAATACCAGAACTTGAAACATATTTAGTCAAGCTGTTTTCATATAAACACGAATAGTCCTTTATCTATTTTGCAACTTTTCTTACCAGACCATTTTTGCAAAATATAATCAATGAAACAAATTTATATGCTAAACATCTGAAAAAGATCCAGGGTATGAATTGGGGCTTACACCTGAAGAACTAAAAGCTTTCTTCGGAATAATTTTATTCATGGATTTCATGACCTACCTTCGATGAAACTTAATTGGTCTGTCGATGAAAACTCAATAGATTATTAAATATATTACGTCACTTGCATGTAAATAATAATGAAAATATGCCGAAACCTGTAGATCCTAATTTCGACAAATTATATAAATTACGACCGCTGATTGATCATTTGAAAAAATCTTCACGGAATTGTTCTTCCAGTCAATACATATTTCTGTTAACGAATCAATGATTGGTTTCAAGGACTGATCATCAACAAAACAATATTTGCCTATGAAACCAATCAAACGAGGTTTTAAGGTTTGGACTTGCTGCTGTGCAGAGAATGGATATATATTGAACTTCAGTATTTATACCGGTAAAGGCGAAGAAAATCAATGCATGGGTTTAGATGAAAATGTCGTTGTCACAGCCGTATGCGGGAAGAAACTACTGTTTTATTTCGACAATTTTTAGTAGCATGAAACTAATTGATCGTCTATTGAAAGAAAATATTTTGCCTGTGGAACAATCTGGTAGACTCGAAAAGAATATCCTTCTAGTTACATAAAGGAGACGGTGAACTTAGAAAAGGGGATACGATTTTACAAGCTGGTGATATATCGTTTTCAAAATGGAAAGATCGTGGAGTAAAATCTATATCTGTTGTAACTTCTATGCACGATGCTCCATCAGTAACCAATGTACTTATAAGAAATATGAAAGGGGTTCGTGAAACAATGAACTATCCTGAGATGATCAGCTCGTACAATAAGTAAAGTAGTTACAAAACGTCGTGGCACTCGTGATGCGCGGCGCGATTTTCTATAATTTGAAAAATTTAAACGATGTTATAATCGGAAATTTCGGTAGCAAAGATGCCATCCTAAAATATACGGCAATTGAATAAGTTTAGTAATTATCGATTTTGTAACATTTTTCTTGAATGAGCATTTATAACAATTTCAATTTAGGTATGTATTGGATTACCTACTTCATATTTGCATTAAAATAATTTTTTTAGTTAGTAAACATAATTTAACCTGTTCAACATCAGCTGTTTTTGTCAAGGATTTGCAAAAATGAAGTTCAACGTTTTATACACTTTTAATTACACCCAACAGGAATCAATCAATTAGCGTCATTACATTAAAATATGTGTCAGAAAGTGTGATTACAAATACGACAAGTATTTATTCAGTTCACACTATTAGTTTATTGTGCCGACTAGAAAATGTGAAAAATTATTTGTTCGATAATTCTTAGATTAAGTAATAGTCTGTAGATGTAAATGTGTACTATCAAAACTTGAATGAAGCTTCTCAATATGATTATAATATTATAATTTGAAATACGTCTAATAGGAGGACATAACACAAACGTTGAAATAACTGATGCGTTTCACAGCAGTGCGCCACTTAATGAGACCTTCCTTGTTTGATCGGAAAATATTTTTGTAGAAGCATTTAAAATTCTGATACCAATATGTAAAATATATCACAAATTGATAAAACATTTTAAAATGTAATTTTATTAACATACAAAAATAAATAAATGCAGAAGTTTAATTAGTTAGAATCTAATTCACTATTGCTGTCTTTATCACTACTGCTTTAATCAATTTCTTCATCACTTTCACCTGTATTTAGAGTAAAAATCAGCTCTTCGACTTCATCAATAAAACCCCCTTTTTCTAAATATTCTTGTTCGATCTTTTCTGTATGGTTGCACACATTCTTCACGACCAATTGATTTAAATTTATTCTCTGCTAATTTCCACACATCTTCAAATTTAAAGGTAATATTATTACTCCCTACATAATTTTTAACTTGAGCCCATATCTTTTCAATTGGATTTAGCTCTGGATGGTATGGTGGCAACCTTACCACAGAATGACCATGTTCAGCCATCAACTTACCAATTAAATACATTTTATGAACTGGTTTCTCATACAGTTCGGGTTTTGCCTCACTTTGTTCAAATGCAATCCCACATTCGTTTAACCACTTCTGCATTTCACCTTTATCCCAGACACATGTTGGATTAGGCTCAGTACATATGTTGTGGTAAGATGTGTTATCAACCACTAACACAGAATTAGACTCGAGATTGGGAATAAGTTTTTCGGTCAACCACTTAATGTGATTCTTAGAATTCATGTCGTCATGAACACAATGTATCATTATTAAGCATTGTCCTTTTGAAACAGGTGCTTTACTCCATTGTCACTGCTGTCATACCATCCATGTGAACTCGTATGTGAACTGTGCAAGTATGATTCGTCACTATGAATGATGTTTCTGCCCTCTTTTCTGTGCTTTTTCATTTTTCTTAAAGATGTGGTTCTTTTCGCCCTTATTGCGGAATTTTCCACCAAAACCTTCCTGTTGTCTTTAGTCTTATGCCGTTTGAAACCCATCTTTTTCACAATCTATCGAAAGCTGCTTAAATTTCCTTTTAAATGTATCCCTTCATCTTGGGCAGCTGCGAACACATTTTGCATTGCTGGTTTTTGCTTTTGGATATACACAAAATTGTAAATTATTCTTCTAACTTCTTCACCAAACTTGTCGATGGTTGATCTAGGTGCTGGTTTGTGTATTGTTTTACGAAGTGAACTAAATGTACTTCCTTCAGGTTTCGATCTGCCTTTCTGTGTAATGCGTTTAATTGTTCTTCTGGATATACTTGTTGCTTCTGCTAATCTTTCATACACCCGATCGACAGGGATAATAAAATCTTTTGATTCTTTTTCTCGCTTCATAAATTCATACAATTTATAAATAATTTCACGAGCTTGACTGTGAACGACTACTCCACTCATGGTCAAAACGTTTACTTGCCAGTTTAAACAAAAAATAACGATGAAATTATAAAAAGTGTCCTAAACAAGACAGATTTTGTATAAAACAGAAAGAATAAACTCAAGCGACAACGTACGAATACAATGTGAAGTAAATAAAGCGAATGACTACATTTATAAGTTGAATAGTAGCATATTTGTCGAATACTTTCGACGCGTTTGAATCATATGCGCATGGGGGGGGGGGGGATTGCCACGGCATTTTGAAACTACTCTACATGGGTAGAGTAGACACCTTTGATCAATATATGTCTTTCTACTGTGTGAACCGGAAGTCATGATGATCACGGATAAAAATATTCTATTATCGTTTTGAAACATGTGTAGTGAATAGCTTTATTCTGTATAAAATAACAATGAAGAAAAAAAAATTAAAACCAACGAGTCGTTTGAAATTTCGATCTTCGTTGGTAAATGAGCTTGTTGGTACCTTTTCAAATCAAAAACGTACGGATATGCCCCTGGCAGAGGAGTATCCAGAAAAAGAAAACGCCCTGATGGAAGTCCAATGACTGAAAATACCTTACGTTTATCAACTGTGGGAGATCATGTACCAAATAAGAGACCAACTTACAAAAGATGTGCGCAATGCAGCACAAATAAAAAGGAAAAACGCAGCAACATGATATGCGTTGGATGTAATGTTGCATTGTGTGCAAAGAGTACTTTTGAATATTTCACAAATCATGAACATAAATATTTAATTGTATTTACTGTTAATTTTCGATAAATACATTGTTTTATTGCTTAATTTTCAAGTGGGATATTATTTTCCCAGTGAAACTTCAGTGTTTATTGTTGCACTTAGGTTTCTCTGGGATATATATTTCCCACCTCAGAAAAAATTGTATGAAGAAAATATGTGGTGTAGAACACTGTAAACGCAAAAACAATAATCCATATCAGAATAACGTTTAAAACTTCATGTCAGATAAAGATTCATAGTCATAAATACATGTTAGCGTAAAAAATTCCAAAGCCGCCCGCTTCTATAAAATATCGATAATACAGCTTCAGCATTTTCAATCACATTTATTTCATTTCTACATTTATTTCGCTTTACATTAAAAAACTATATAAAGTAAATTTATGTAAAATTAAATTTTCTTTAAAAAATACTTCTATACTTTTTCTTATAAAATTAATCGTTATTCAGGTAATGAAAGAATTTGAACTAACACTTAAATTATTTTTGCCGCTAAATTACGCGTTGTCTAAAAAAATTGCATAAAACACAATTAATCGATATATTTAAGGTCTATATGTAGGTTTTTTTATCTTTGAAATATGCAGTTGTTTCAGAAATATTTGATAAAAACCAAAAACTGACCCTAATAACCCCTCCCCCCCCCCCTTCCGCCACTGGATTTTTCCCAAAATCTAATCAGCTCTAAGCTAAATGAAAACAAGCTTAAATACAAAATTTTAACTACGTAGGTGTTTTCGTGGATACTAACATACATCCACACATACAGACACAGACATCTAGACATAATGGTCGATCTTGGCGAAACTGGGTCAAAAGTTGTAAATGAACTAATAAGTCGATTTAGCGATAGTGAAAAAAAAATCGAATGCATAACCTTCTAGACCTACATAACATGTATATGTAGGTTGGAAGGTAAAAATTTGAATTTTACAAATCATTTCATATTCTTATGCCGGGTGATTGATGGTGGATGGCCTATTAGACGTTTATGGAGAAATAGTCAAGGGATTACTTTGAAAATTTGGTGGCTTATATAAATGGATATGCTCTCTCTTTTGAAAATATTTTCAACTGTGCATTGTTGCCGCTTCTACAAGAAGGTATTAGCAACTTTGATAATTTAATTTCACCTTTTTTCGAAAAACATGGCTTTCAAAAAGGTCTGACAGATAAGCGCATTGAAATTTAGTGGGGGTTAGGTAATGCCTAATGAAATTTCAATCTGTGTCCAAATCTAAGTTATAATAGTACAGGGTGTTTCAAAAATACAAATATTTTTCTTGTTCGGAAATGCGATAAAAAGTATGTTTTTTTAATGAAATACCCTATATTTTATATCTGGTCCTAAAAGCTCTTGAAATTGTCTATCTTTCTATGTATAATGTTTCTATACCCATCTCGAACAGTTTTTGATTTATGAGCATGTATTTAGCAAAATTATTACAGATAACAATGACATGAGTGTGAGGACCAATACATTTATTTTACTTCTTATGAAGGTATCAAAAGTTCGTAAAAAAACAAGCCAAAAATATTTAATTAGTTTTTAATAAATGTTCAAAATGTTGGCCGTTGACTTCAAAACATTTTAGAATTCGAGTTTTGACACCATCTGTAGTTGTAAGTCTAAGTTCATCAGCATCTAAACTTTGAAAAGAGCGACGCACTCGAGCCTCTAACTCTTCCCTTGAATTTATCGGTGTGTTGCAAACAATATTTTTCAGGGTACCCCAAAGGTAAAAATCAAGAGGAGTTAAGTCTGAAGACCTGGCAGGCCAATTCCAAGGTCCCAAACGCCTAAACCAACGATCTTCAAATATTCTCCGTATTTCCGCGCTTACTTCGGCAGTGTAATGAGCGGGAGCCCCGTCAAGTTGGCAGCAGCAGCTGCGATACTGGGCAAGGGGAAGATTATGCACGAAATTTTCAACGCATGTATTTTCTAGACGTAAAATTTTCATCGTACATCAAATGTCGAATTTTGCCGTCCATTATTAAACAAAAACCATTAAAACTAAACTTTTCTTGGAACGAAGAAGCTCTCGTAACATGGAGATTTTCTCGTGCCCAATAATGTATGTTTCTTCTATTAAAAATTCCTTAGCGAGAAAATTTCGACTCATCACTCCAAATAATTTTTCGTAAGAATTGTGGATCTTCCTGAATATGAATTAATAAGTTTTCGCAAAACAAGACTCTTAGTGGATAGTCCTCAGGCTTAAGAAATTGAACTTTCGTGTACTTATAATCATGCATACGGTGTGTAGAGAATATTTTTTGCACATAAAAAAAGGATAAGCCCAAATCTTCTTTTGCAAATCTTATTGAAGCTTCCCGATAGGCATGAAAATATGCTAAAACATCAATTTCATTGTTCTCATTGGACGTTACAGGTCTAATTAAATTTTCGACTGCTTTCAAGGACGATCCAAAATGTTGGCAATTGCTTTGAATTCGTCTAAATTTCTTATTGCTCATTGACTGCAAATTTGGGTACCTTTCATTAAATCTTCTACAAGTACGGCTAATGATCTTATCACACTGACCATCTAAAATAAATAAATTCATAAGTACTGCATTTGAATAGTTTTCTTAACACTTTCAATTAAATTTATCAATAATTACACCGAACCTAAATGAACAATAGCAGAATGTAAACAACTTCAAAACAGTTAGCATATGCTACTTGCCAAATTGATCCTTACACTCAAGTCATTGTTATATGTAATAATTTTGCTAAGTAAATGCTCATAAATCAAAAACTGTTCGAGATGGATCTAGAAACATTACACATAGAAAGAGAGACAATTTCAAGAGCTTTTAGTTTTGAAATAGCAGAAATAAAGTAGGATGTTATGTGACAAGTATATTTTATATGTCAAAATTAAAAAATAAAAACAAATCCATAAAACTACAGTGGTACAAAATAAAACGTATAACGTATAGAGTGTACTAAAATAGAGAATTACAGTGCTACATTCAACACCGTCCTCATTGTATATGCTCCATTATTTTAGTACAAGAGTAATCTAACGAATTTCTTGATAAAGCTTTTGTCAGCATATCTGCGATATTCTCTTTGGATTGAACATACTGAATGGAAACTTCCTGATTCATTACTTTCTCCCTAACAAAATGGTAATGAATGTCAACATGTTTACTTCTTTGATGAAGAACAGGGTTTTCAGATATGTTAATAGCTGCTTGATAATCGCAAAGTAACATTGTCTTGACTGATCATACTAGGTCTTTCACAATATACTGCATCCATATTGCTTGCCTGCAGGCACCGGATAAAGCCATGTATTCTGACTCAGTAGTAGAAACTGCAACCGATTGCTGTTTTTTAGTTGACCAGGATACAACTGCGTTTCCATAAAATCCTACATATCCACCATGTGATTTTCGATCATCTATACAAGTTGCATAAGAAGCATCACTATACATAATTATATTCGGAGAACCGGTATATTTATACTCCAGTTTTCTGTGTACGGTACCTTTTATGTAACGAAACAAATGTTGAACCATATTATCATGGACAGAAGTTGGATCTTGACAAAACTGAGACAATACATTAACGGCAAATGCTATATCTGGCCTGGTACCTATAGAAAGGTATAAAATACTTCCTATTTTAGATTGGTATTTTCCTTTATCCACTCTAGTATCTTCTGGCTTTGCCTTGTTAAGCATAGCTCCAGGATCCATTGGTGTAGCTGCCGGTTTACAGTTTAACATTTTATATTTTTCAAGTAATTTGAAAGCGTACTGTTCTTGTGACAAAAATAAACAATATTTAGTTCGACTCCATTCGAATGGCAGGGACAAAAGATTTGTTGGAATACCTAGGAAGGTAACTTCAAAAGTACTGCAAAGAGTATCTTTCACTAATTTTATTTGTTCTTCTGTACTTCCTAACAGCAGGATGTCGTCGACATATATAGCAACGATTAGCTTATGATCAGAGGAAACAAATAGGGAGGGATCTGCAGATGACTGCTTAAGATTAATTGGTTCCATTGTCGAGGAGACTGTTTCAGCCCATAAATACTTCTTTTCAAATGACAAACTTTACCTCGTTCAGTGACTAAACCTTCAGGTATTTTCATAAAAATGTCACAGTCAATGTCGCCATTCAGAAAAGCTGTTTTTATGTCCAGTTGTCGTGCAATCATACGATTATTGACTGCATGTGCAAGTAGCATTCGTATAGTTTCATATCTTATAACAGGTGAAAAGGTTTCATTAAAATCGATGCCTGGTATCTGACTAAAACCTTGGGCAACAAGTCTCGCTTTGTACTTAGAAACTTTACCCTCATCTGACAATTTTCGTTTGAAGATTCATTTGCATGCTATAACTCTTGCATAAGAAGGTGCGTTAACAATGTCCCATACTTCATTTTGTTTCATGGACTTTAATTCATCCTCAATGGCTTCTATCCAGTTTTCTGATTCTTCAGATGTAATTGCTTCTTTGTATGTCATTGGTTCGTCTATTGCTAATTTGCAAAATTCTTCTTCGTAGCGAAGAGGTTCTCGTCTTTTCCTTGTGCTGCGTCTAGGAAAATTCACACTCAACTCAGAAATGGAAGGTAGATTTACACTGTTTTCATTTGTATTTGAAGTAATCCCTTCCTCCTTATTTTCTTCCGTGTCCTCTTGTTCAATGGCTTTTGTAGATTCATGTCTTCCTTCTGGTTTACTGAGAGGTTGTAAAAATGTGCAACTATTTTCCTCAGGCAAAAGATTAAAATCTTTCGATACAACTATTTTCTGACCATTCCAAAAACGGTACCATCCATTTTTTTTAGCATAACCAACTAGAATTGAACTTACAGCTCTAGGTTTCATCTTATTTCCTGGTCCTTGAGCTTCCAGAGGAATATGAATGTAGGCCTTTTGTCCAAAATATTGTAAATGCCCTATAGATGGTTTTTGTTCAAAGAATAATTCAAAAGGAGTTTTTTCGGTGAACGAGTGAAGAATCCGATGTTTCGTATAAGCTGCGTGTGCAATGGCTTCTGCCCAAAAAGATTTTGGCAAATCAGAATCGATCTTGTTCTTGACATTGTTGTTAAAGTCGTGTTCAGTCTTTCAGCTAAACCATTGGTTTCATGTATCCTTGGAATTGAGTTTTCATGTAGAATTCCCATTGACTTAAAAAATTGTTGCAATGAATTAGGTTTATATTCACCTCCATTATCTGATTTAAATATTTTAACCTTTTTTTCAGTTTGTCGTTCTACTGTGTAAATATATTCTTTTACAGCGTTTTCAACGTTACTTTTGTGAGTTATAAACTTTACTTCGATATATCTAGAATATTCATCGATAAACGAAACATAGTAGTAATTGCCACCTAAAGATTTTGTTGAAAATGGTCCGCACACGTCAGAATGAACTTTTTATAAAATTTCAATGCATGAATTTCCAGATTCCTTGTTGATTTTTCTGGTCAGTTTGGAAATTTCACAAGCTTCGCAAAATATAGAACTATTGATTCTAGGGATATTTTCTGGGTCCTTTACTGAATTTTTAAGTCCTGCAAAAGATCTCATAGGCAGATGGTCTAACCTTCTGTGCCAAACAGTTGAACTAAAGTTAACGTATTCTAAATTATCTTCTTGAAATATTTGTTCTTTATTTTGTGACACAACCCAACCAACCATACGTCCGTCCTTCCAGAAAGTTATATCTTCTTCACCTTTCATTGTTATTCCTTTAGATTTCATCATTTCCCAAGACATTAATGAACATTTCAGGGCAGGAGCATATAGGACATCGTACATTGTTACGTTCAATGTGGAATTATCTTTTAAGAGAGCTTTCAGTTTCACATTACCTATATGGGTAACATTTACTCTTTTGTCGTTCCCCAATCGAATACATGTATTATACGGCCGTAGATTGACAAACGATTTTTCATTTCCCGTCATGTGAGAAGTGGCTCCGGTGTCAAAAATCCATTTCCATTGACTGGTGGTATTGGTTGAAGCAGGATAAGCTAGTGCATCATCTTCATCTTCATCAATATCATACGTATTATTACCTCTACTGAGTTTATTTTTATTTCTACAGTTTTGTTCTATGTGGCCTTTGTACCACTTCTTATTCTTCTTGCAAAAACTACATTCCTTATTAAGTTTTTGGTTTCACACTAAAGGCAAGACTGTCTTGATATGAAGTATTGACAGATAATTCCATTAATCTTGAACAAACATCATCATATGTTTTGTTTTGTCTTCAGATTATCAACTATATTATCTAATTCTGCTGGAAGAGTAGTAAGAAACAAAGACCCCTTTGCTTTTAACGAATTAGCTAATGGTCGTAAAGCCTTTTCTAAAGAATCAGGCTTTTCGTCATTAGGACCAGTTGTTCTTTCAATTAGTGTCGACCACAGTTCGTTATATTTTGCTATATGTTCGAAAATGTGTTCTTTAGATTCACATTTTATACCAACAACAGATTTAACAAGAGCATGTAAGGAATATTCATTTTTTCGATCAAACGTATCATTTAACGCTTTCCACATGTCCCATGAATTAGAATAGGTAATTTGTGAAGTAACACTTGACTCAACGTTGAACAGAATAAATGCTCTAGATAATGAATGCCTATAACGCCAATCTTCGCATTTCGCTTCATATCTCCGCATAACTTCGGCATAATTTTCATCTGATGAAAGAATGTTCGGTGGACTGAGACGTGGATCCTCCTCTTTGCCAATGACAATGTTATATAAGTTTTGTAAGTCCAAATATGCAAAAACCATTGTTCGCCATGAGTGAAAGTTTGATAAATTTTGGAAATTTATCCATATTACCTTTCAGCAATTCTGATGTTCTTTATACTTTAAATATCACTCTCCGTATTATAATTAACTGCGTTCTCCTGGGCCCATAACCTTTTGAAATAGCAGAAATAAAATAGGATGTTATGTGACAAGTATATTTTATATGTCAAAATTAAAAAACAAAAAAAAATCCATACAACTACAGTGGTACAAAATAAAACGTATAACCTATAGAGTGTACTGAAATGGAGAATTACAGTGCTACATTCAACATTTAGGACCAGATATAAAATATAGGGTGTTCCATTAAAAAAATCATATTAAGAGATCAATAGGGAATCTAACAAAAAAATAATACACAGGGTGTTCCATTTAAATTATCAAAGTTGCTAATACTTTCTCGTAGAAGCGGCAACACTGCACAGTTGATAATATTTTCAAAAGGGAGAGCATATCCATTTATATAATCCACCAAATCTTCAAAGTGATCACTTGCCTATTTCTCCATAAACGTCTAATAGGCCATCCACCATCAATCACCCTGTATGTCTGTGATCTCATATATGAAATGACAGCGATCCTAGTAACAAAATGCTTGTTGCATAATTTCCGATGTTATGAAAAACCATTTTTAGTTTAGAAGTTTTTATAAAATCTGAAAGTAATAAACAACACTTTCTGGCTTCGGTCGATTTAAATCACGGTTTTAGTAATTACAACTTTAACATTGTTCGTAAAAAGTACCAACCACCCTTTTGTAATTATAGTTAAAGAATGAGTGCACCTAATAAAGTATCATGAACAAGTTTATTTCTTATGGACTACATTATAATGTAATTTTTTACGCCATTTTTGTTGTAAACGACATCATTTCAATTTAATAGCTCATAATTTTTGTAAATTTACATAATGTGATTGTTACCAAAATATACCTAAAAGTGTTTATTGCAATTAATAATTCTCAGTTTTACGGTACGTACACCATATTTTCTATCCAGGTCATAACGTAATATTTTATTTCCCAACAATATCAACATTTCTCATTTGGTATATGGAAGGTTTATCAGATTACTTTATTACTTGGATACGAATTACCCACATAAGGTCAATTAAAACCCAATTCTATTCAATTAGGTTAAGTAATGAGTAATTACAGTAGAACTTCGAGCTTAATCCGCTCTTACATTTTCACATTCTTTGTGCTAAAACAAGTTAGTGTATAGAATATGTAATAGTGTTCAATTTAAACGTGTTTGTGAGACCATACCGTTTAATTATTCTTCATTTAGTAAAATTAATGGGTTTTTTTTTCTTAATGGAATTCGTAGAGTAATTGAGCACTCGACTTAACGTTTTCGTGTATTAATTTAAATAACGAATTGTTAATATGGCCGCGACATTGTATTGCTTTTAAGAAGAATTATTAGTCATTTTCGGTAATAATGTGAGCTGTGCTTTGCGCGATTTTCGTCTTTGAAGACTAGAAACAGAAGAAAAGGAAGGATTTGGTTGGTTAAATTATTTACAACAGTAATAATGTTGGTATGAATAATAAGCCAGGCGTATATGGCCGTGAGGTTGGCAATACATAATAAATGTGGCGGATGTTTAATTATTAGTAAGTTGGTAGCGTTCAGCGTATTGCTGAAATACGCGCGCTTTCCACCCTTCTCTCAGTATTTGACCTCTACTTCGAGGATTCAATTCTTTGGTCCGAAAGCTTTTTCTCGTTCTGAAATTTGGTGGTGCACGCGTCTCTATTGTGGACACGTTCTTTTGTTTTCGCTTTTACTTTTTATTGTAATACTTGATTAAATGTGGTGTACGACAGTTTTCTTTTATTGTGCTTATTTTTATTTACTTCAAGTCGCGTTTTTATCCTCTGATTTATTTTATGTTGATCCTTTTCACTAAATAACTTTGCGACGCCTAAATCTGCACAATGCCACTTTGAAAATGCTTCTGCATCGTTAAATCAACTTTTCTTGTCACACATTTTAACATTTAAATGTATTTTAACAAGAAACACAAATTACTTTTTTAAGAAAGTCAGTCTTAATGTAAAAAAATTAATCTTTTTGTCAAAAAAATATAATTCCTTTCACTCGGGACCATCGCTTCCTATTTTATACAGCCGCTCAAATATAAAAGAGATCAACTTTGATAGAAAGTGACCTTGAAAATAAAGTGCAGCTTACTTAGTCAAGCGAAATTTTAACACTAACATCGTATAAACTTGTTATGAAAAAAGGGAAATCGAGTGCATAACTTTCCGAACTAGGCACCGATGTATTCAAATAATAGTAAAAAGTTCATATCTGCCACTAATTATTGTTTAAATTCGTCAGACAAAAAGAAAGCAAAGTCTGATTGATATTCTTAGGAAGTAGTATGAAGTATTGATATAATTATACTAGGTGTTTCAAAAAACGTTGTGCTAATTTCTAGGGTAAGCAGAATATTAAAAAATAGCGTTAGTTTGGTTAATAAACATGTGTTCGAAAATTCCCCCTTAAAAAGATACGGCCCTGTAATAGCGGCCCCAAAAAACGAGAGGGGTGCCTCTCATTTTGCCCACAAACTTTTTTATGGTGATATTTTTAATTTTTTGGGCAAAAATAATATTTTTTAAATAATTTTCCACAAAAAAAGTTACTCTTGTTGAAAGTCAAAACATAAAAGAAATAATGAGTTAATTTGATTTACTTGAATTAAATAGACTTAGACTGCAGACTCGCGATTTTTTTTGTTTGACAGATCGTGTGACACACTGTTGTTGATAGTTGTTTGACAAGTAATAACGCTTTTAAAAACTTTGAAAATGAATAAGTACACTAATAATGACTATACCGATATGGGGAAAAATTTTCAAGAAGAAGTGTTCCGGATTCAAAAACGTTTTTGAATTTAGTGAGGCGGTGCTGTGAGACTGGAACCGTTAAACCAAAAAAGATAAATTCTGGTAGACCCCGAGTGGCAAGAATTTCTCAAAAAAGGTTAAACGTCTAACGCATTATCAACATAATTTTAAGTTGAATGTATGGCTGCTTCAATAGGCAACCGCCTCGTTGCAGACCAATGGAAATTTAAATGGTGATGTTTACTATGAATTTTTGGATAATAGTTTATTTCCACTATTAGAAGATTTGCCTCTTGATCTACGAAGACATATTGTGTTTATGCATGATGGTGTTCCTCCTCATTTCAGTAGACAAGCTAGAGGATGGCTCAACGAACATTTTCCAAATCGTTGGATTGATCGAGGTGCTGATGCTTCTATTCACTGGCCACCTGTAACAAACCCTTTTATGTATGTTTAAAATTTACGTTCATATTGGCAACTTAAGTGCGTTTCGTGTAGCGTTAGTTGCATACGTTATTGGCGTAAAAATGTCCATATAGTTCTTTTAATAAATTATTTCAAGTATTATACGTCTGCACATCCCTTTCCACGCTTCGAGTCATTTTCGGTCATTGCGCAAAGTTACTTTGAGCGTCCTTAATTCATTTCTTGAACTATGTGTTTAAGTAGAAGCCATTTTCGCTTTGTTTAAATTTTTTATTAAGAGTGCCACATTTATATGGTGAGTTATTAAAGTTATTCTACTGAAATTTGAGATTACATTATTTATTTTCAAGTTTGAAGCAACACCTTTTTTGTAAAGCGAAAATATCTAAGCAATTCTATTTTTGTTAATAAACAAATCAAATATTATTGAACCTGGACCTATTAATCTACCGATGAGCAAAGTGGCATAAAATATTTTAGTTACCCATTATTTTCGATAGCTAACTGTAGCGCTGGGCTAAAAGTATTAATCACAAGTGGGTGAATTATTTATACGACACCCGTTAAGATTACACACCAAGGTCCCCTGACCTAAATCCCTTGAATTTTGATGTGTGGAGTTTAGTTAAAGGAAAAGTATATTCAAGCGAAATAAATTCCATTGAAGAACTTCAAGCTAGAGTTGAAAATAATTTAAGAATGTTAATTCAAGAACCACGGCCACTCCAAAAGACTATGTTTTCACTAGAAAAACGTTTACGATTCGTGAAAATGGTGGGCATTTCGAACATTTAATGTAAAAACCCTATTCAATTTTTTTTTTGTGTTATTTGTTGTTTTTTTTTGTTTCCTTTGTCTGTTCTCTTTGAGTTCTAAAAAATTACAATATTTTTACTTCATAGTTGTTTCTGAAACAATCATTATTCCCTGAGGTAGTTAATTCTCGCGCGTGAAAATTATTAATTGTTTCATTTTAAAATAATTTATTAATTCGGTCAACATTATTTGCTAAAACCTCAAATAACTCCAAACCAGTAATTTTTTTGACTTTCAACAAGAGTATCTTTTTTGTGGAAAATTGTTTACAAAATACTATTTTTGGCAAAAATTAAAAATATCCTCATAAAAAAGTTTGAGAGCAAAATAGGTGGCACCTGTATACAAAATATTAAAAATTTGTCAGCACTATTTTTTATGACCCAATCAAAAGTATTGATGGTCTAAATTTCTTTTAGGTATCTTAAACCGTTTCAGAGATAATAAAAAAGGATTTTTGGGACCACATTAGGTTATATTGTGATTTAAATTACGATATGATCCCACTTACTTTATAGTTGTGCAAACCAGTATTAATTGTGATTGTTATAAGCAATCCTCAATATCGTCTATTTATTGTTGTTAAGTCAAATAGGCCAGATATTATTAACAAAAAAAAAACACATGAAAGTAGCAAAAAATGCAAAATCTTGTCGTGCAGCGAATGCCGATTCAGATCATTATTTAATATGCATGACAATAGTAGAAGAAAAAATGAAAAAATAGAACAGCAAACCTAAGATCAATAAAAAATGGACAATAGAGAAACTTAACAACGAAGAAGTCAAAAACCATTACAGTAACACTGTGACACAGAGGGAGGTTAACTTACAACAAGAGGAAGACATTAACAGTTACTGGAAAAAGATGAAACAGAATATCCTGAAAGCGGCCACATAAACGATAAAGTATGAGAAAAACAGGAAAAGAGTGTAAGGTTACGTTGACGCACCATGTATGTAAGATGTTATAATGACGTGTATTACGTGTTTTGAGTACGGTGTATTGAGTTTGAACGAGAAAAATTTTTTGTGTATATGCATAATGTAGTGGGTGGGTGATACGCCACTGGCAATTTAGGAGAAATATCATTCAGTATGCAGATACGTATATTTGAGTGTCATAGAGACATTGGTGTTGGAATAAATAGATTCTGATGAATGTAAATGTGAAGAGAAATGTGTCGATGGGACGATAATATTTGCTACTGTTGACTACTGAATGAGGAATGGAATGTTGGAGGATAAAGGAGTAATCTTTGCCGGAAGATGTGAATATATAAGTATACAATGTTTTAGGAAATATGTAGAGAAAGATTTGGTATGTTTAATTGTTGATTATAGAAAGTTCTCGTAATGTTGTGCAATCAGTTTTGAGAACTTACATATTTACGAATGTCCCATACGATTCAGAGGTATCATAAAGGAACAATTATTAAGCCGATGACATTGATTTTCTTTCGATTAGGAATTAAAAAAATTAATTATGGATCATTGAATGAAGAACTATTTTATTCATTAATAAGTAGAAATTTAACTTTATATGTATACGAGGATACGTAGAAAATATTCAGTTACCGTGTTATAACTTTGGTATTCTGGATGTACAAGGTACAATCAGGAAGTTTGTGACGACCCGTGTATTTCAGTTTTTTTATAATTGTTGGTTACGTGAATGCAGTTAAAATTGAGTGATAAATTTTGTTTTGGAAATTTTGGTTTACTAATTAATTTTGGTATTCATAAAGTTTCTAATAACCTGGGTAGTACTAAATATATTTGAGTTTGAGTTGAATTGTTTGGGACGAGTGTTTGTTTTAGGACCCTCGTGTAAGAGTTTACTGAGTAAGCACAATCCTACTTTCCACAATCAAGTAGGGTTAATTAACACCCAGCTCAAGACAATTATTTTAACAAAGTTTCGATTGTGGTGGCGCCTGGAGACATATTTTCCCGGACTGAGCTGTTTGAATATCGGTGTAAGGTGTTTGAGCGTATTAATCATTCATTTTACTTTATTTCGACCACGCCCATCTCCTGTTAGCTGGCTTAGCAACCCGCTTACATTAGTAAGCATACACGACGCCTAGTGCGGTTTGACGTGTAACAAGAGGTAAATGGTATGACAAGGAAGACTAAAGAAAAAAACAAGGCAAGATTGAAGTGATTACAAACAATGGCAAAGCAAAACAGGAAAAAATACAAAGAACAAAAAAATAACGCAAAGACTTCTTCAAAAGAAAGAAGAATGAATTGATAAATAATATATTGGATGAAATAGAGCAAGAGAACAGGAATAACAACGCAAGAAGATTTTATCAGAATATAAAGAAAATGCATGCAAAACCAGTAATGATAGTAAACAGTTACAGAAATATAAACGGAAAACTAATACATGAATATGAAGAAGTAAAGAAAATATGGGAAGAACACTTTGAAAAAATACGCAATGAGAAAGTAGGAAACAATCAACGCCTTTTTAAAGTACTTGGATGCGTGGGCGTGGTTGGCGTAGAAACACAAACTTAAAAGGGACCACTTGGTTTGTTCTTGTGTGGCCCTCAAACCAAGAAAAGAATGAAACCACAGTTAGGACCATGGCCGCAGTTACAATAAAAAACGAACGCTGACCTGAAAGCCAGGTTAATTAAGTATACGAGACACTAATATACATAAAACAAAAGGAATTATAGTCATACAACAAAATCTTTATTTTGTATGGCTTTAGCCCAAATACGTATAAAAGATCAGTAACCATTAACAGTAATAATGCATTCAATACAGTAATAATAAACCCCTTTCAGTAAAAATAATAAGTCATTTACAGTATCAATAAATCATTTACAATAATAAGAAGTCAAATGCAGTAATAATAAACCACTTACATTTTTAGTGCTTTAATTGAAAAAAATTTTTATAATAGAAATAAAATAACTCAACTAGTACTATCAGTCGTCCAGCAGGAGAGGCCGTCGCACCGGAATAGCTAGAATAAACAGCAAACCGTCGTCGGTTTGAATTCATGCACCCACACCTTGGGTAAATAGCATAAAATGTTTACAGTTTGTAACCTATACTGAATATTGTTTATTAAATCGTAGATGGAATACTTCACAAGTAAAAGCTATAGGTGTATATAAGAGTTACTGTCGTTAATTTATTGTATTTCCAAGGCTCCGTCATGTAATAAAGCAAAACATAACTTCCCGTTAACTTAGTTGTCGACAATACCCAAAAGGCTTACGTGATTTGAGTTCCTGTATTTTAGGTAGAGATCGAGCCAAAAACGAAAAAATACCTTTAGCTGCGTTCGGTGCAGGGTTGTGATATGCTACCATTTCTCGCTTTAGTGATTAGCGTTGAAGAAGTGTACGACTAGCATGTACACTGAATCCCGTTGAAATTGTAGGGTATCTCGTTTGCGTGAAAAGATCCTATTTGAGATACAGGGCAAAATTTCCACATTTTAAGCACCCCTCGTAACTGCTTTGCCTTGTAATTTATCGAAATGGTGAAAATGGGTTTTATACAGAATTTTCCGTAGAATTTAGTGGCGTTCAGAGTTTTCCCCACAAAAAGTCAGTTTCTTCGCAATAACCTAAAGTTTTGTTTTTTTAAATGGGACGCCCTGTATATTTTTTATTATATAATAGAGGTTACTCTCAGCTTTCAAAAAATATATATTGTGTGGCATTTCTTTTGCATTATTAACCTCAAAAATGAATGTTACGTTAATTTAACATACGTCACACTCACCCAATGCGCGGGACCACACCCATTAACGATGGGAGGTCTGGTGACCGTGTCCCAAACGACTCCTTCCTACCCAGCGCCCGCTTTCTGGTGTTCACATTATTTACACAAAAACAAAAGTGTGAAAAGAAACACATTCGACCAAAAAAACAAAGGTTTATTATTTAAGTCACAATCGGTAAATCACGTCAATACTTATTATCAAAGACTATAATTCAATAACAATCAAGTCCCCGAGAGCTCTAGGAAAAACCTGCGTAATTCAGGTTCTGTATACCACTGTACAATTATAAATAACCAAAATAGCCGATCCACGTGGCATGATTTTCTTTATAGTAAATGTTAAGCAGAAGAGTTACCTAAATGAAAGCTAATCTAAAAATATAAAATGAAATCTACATTCAAGCACTTTGTGCAGATCATTTAAGTAAATCGATTACAGTAATTAACAGTTTATAATTATTAAAACTATCGAAGAGAGGTGAGTAAACGTGTATTTGAATTAGAAGCGTTCAAACTAAAGTTTCTAGTAATATTGTAGTTATGCGAGCAAGTAATACACAATAGAAGTAGATCTATTTAGTACATGAGCTATACAAATTCTTATTATAAAACGGTAGTAGACTGATGTCACTCATTAGCTACACTACTTTAATGCCTTAACAATCAGCACAGGAGTAAATGCAAGTTTTCAATAACCTTTTACGATCTACCAATACCTGTGAAGATGTAATCAGTAGCCAAATGTGCCTCTGTGAAATCTGTTGATGACAGAGTTAACATTTGCAGTAACATAGCCAGAAGGTAATCATGTGATACTAGTGAAATTTGTGAATCGAAGAAATCGTTAACCATTGGAAGATATGTGGTTGACATTATCGGTACCTAAAAGTCCTACAGCAGTTTACTGGTATAAGATTAACGTGTATGTGAAGAACTTCATGGGATTATTACTCACTACGTTGAGTAATAGATTTGCAATAAATTTGTTTCCGAAATTTAACTCGGGATAAAAGAATATTTCTTCAGAATATAGTTTCATAATGTGTGTATCCAAAATTAGTAGGTTACGGTTATTTAATTAAACGAAGAGAAACAATTTAAACACGATTTAGGGGAAAACATTTGCTTTTATTTTAATTATTGCGGAAATGAAATGTCAAAGACAAATTCGAAGGTTTCTTTATACTGATGGATAGCATGGGTGTGTCACGAACATCAACTCTTTAAATAATTATCAGAGATTAGGTAAAATTCAATGTAGAAATAAGTAAATTAAAAAAAAAACAGAAAATCATAATTTAAGTAGAAAATATCTAATGTAGGTGCAATATGAACAGTGGCGTAACAAAATATTTTACCTAAAGCGTTCACATTATGTATATTTATGCAAAGTTCACATAACGACGAATGAATTAAGTTACGTCACATATGGGCTACACGAGTAAAAGAATCTCAAATATTTCAGCGAATCTTGCTTATTTTACTAAAATAGTTTGGAACAGAAACTATTTCTAATTAGATCAACGTATCCCTACCACTTAATGTCGTTAATCGGTTTGTAGTTGTTTTAATGACACTTTCACATTTCCCAGGGTTAAGAACTCCGAGGTTCTTAATTCTTTCTTGAACTTTTCTCAAGGACAATGTTAGCAACATGTTTCAATTCTCGTTTACTTATAACAATGGTTGAAATTTGTAAGGATTATTAAACTCTCTATTCTGAACGCAAATTTAAAAATGCTACTAATTCCATGAATCGAAGTATGTGCAATATGAATTTAGTTGCAGGTGAAGCGCGAAATTAACTTCCAACACCACAACATTATTAATTGATTAAACAAACAATTTCGCAACAAACACTTTCCTAACAAACATTTTCCGGTGGTGTTTTAATGGTTTTCTAATAAAATTAAATATTATGGTTATATAAAGCTAAAACATTACGGTGCTGACTATTACTTACAGTGGCAGCATAATTTATGATGATAGTTTAATCAAATTTACAGCTATTACTAGAGTGAGTACTTGTCAAGTAAAATAATTGAAAATTCTAATACATTTTAACTAAATTCTTAAACGCAACAAGATGGCGGAGTTTACTGTAACTGATAAAAATAGTCTCAGCCATATATCATTAACTTACTTACGCTGCCCGTTCGATACAGCTGCATTCCTGAAAATACGGAACCTACATACAGTGGCACACATTATCGTCTCAATAGGGGTTTTACTAAAATATTTTCTCACAATTTTTTATACATCTAAACATGCTTTTGCGTAATAATTATCGCTTTATTACAAATTCCAGTGTCGCAACATTTACACCAAGTTATATCAAATAAAAAAAATCCCGTACAAACACACGTTCTATCAAAGATGCGTCATGCGCACACCACAACTCTAAATATACCCAGTGCGTCAAAACAATCTCACTACTAAAGAAAAAACTGTACACAATCTGATAAGTGGTACTACAAACTATGATAATTTAGAGTTATTAGATTAATATCTTTTTTAAAAGTCGAGTGTCATATTTCTGACATACATTACTGTTTTATATCTACATACTTTTGTCGGTATTTCTATATATCTACATATGCATATTATTGCCTTACATTCTAACGTGTGGTTGAAATCTGCCACAGATTTTTTGTTTTTTTTTCGAATTTTAGACACGTATTATAATGTGTTTTGTCGTGTTGGACTATAAATTTTGGAAGCAATAAGTTAATTACAAATTTTCACTTTGTTTGAAGATATCTGGATTTTTTACAAACTGAAATAGAATTTATTATCCCTCTTCTATGAACATAGTATTGTTTTTTTTTGGTTTTTTTGTCATTAATAGATCGAAGTTTAGTAAAAGAGGCTTATAGGGGAGTTTATTAGTTAATATAGTTGTTATTCCTATTATTTTTGATTATCGTTAATTGTGGTTGAATGAGTTTAAAATACGTCTTGGAAAATTGTATTTAGTATTAAAATTGTTACTTTGCATTAAACATAGTTTGCAAATTTAAGTCATTGGCGACAGATTATCACTATTCTGGTTGATACAATTTATCTTAAAGGACAAAGAGGTTGTTCATTATATACGTTGATTTAGGGTCGATTATCCAAGGGTTTTAGGTGACGCAGAATATCAGGTTACATTGATAATACTCTCGAAGAGTCGTGGGAATATAGTTTAATGCTGTGACGTAATTTTCTCGCTTTCGGCTTCCGAAAATTCACATCGTTCTTACTGCGCTTACAAATTTCAAGTAATGAGTTTGTATGATTGGTTAATTGACGTGGAACCCATTATGGCTGACACCAAGAGTGAATTTTTTGGACCACCCGTTTCGGTTCAGCTCCACTCTAAAGTTGAACCATTTCTTATCATCAATGAAGATAGTTTAAACTGCACTTTTTCAATATGTGTTATTTGCACTATATTAGACATAGTACTATAGCACTTCATTGTACTAATCTTCTACCTAGTAAATATAGTAATACAATAAAATATTACAATTGTAGAAAATATAACATGATATTAAAAAATGGTTTCATATAGAGTATGATGAGATCCATTCAACTGATATGAAAATGGGGACAGAATAAGAAACACAATTCTTCAAATCAATTAGTAATGATTATATTTCATAATAACAAAAATTGTAGGTATGAAGATGAAATGTGGAAAAAAATAGGTAGGTACACTAAGGAGGGGCACGTTTTAAATGTAAAATACCTTTCGGTCAGAATTTAATCAAATTTTGATATGTTCTAGAACTTGACCAATTGATCAAATGTCTTCATTGCCCGAAAGCTCAAAGCTCAACAGTTTTTGATATACAGGGTCTGCAATATCACTATTTGATACTTTCAATATATCATAAAATGGACATTTTGCCAATATTAACGCAAAACTTAGTGAAATGTTATTTTTGTGCTACTGGTTACAACCTTTTCTTTACTTTATTTTTTTGTACATACACCTGATATACAGGGTGAGACCAAATATATGTATCTGAAAAGAATTATACGGTGGTATTGTTTTGATATTTTGGTGAATGGAAGTTAACACATATATATGTCCATTTAAATTATTATTGCAAGTTAAGTCCCTAGACGTCCGTTATACAGAGTGTTTCATTTCTTTAATAGATTTAATTGATATTATTATACTTCCTAGTTAATTTTCTGATAACTTAATTGAAATGTCTATATTAAAATAAACTATTTGCTAACTGTATATACCTACATAATAGTCACGATGTGTTTATACTGATACTGGGTGTCCAAGTACAAAGGACCAAAGCGATATCTTAAACTTCATATAGGTACGGAAAAACCGTTAACATAAAAATCCCTTGCAATTGGATGTCGTTGCGAAATACAAAGCTTTTGGAGATTGACAGATAGAAAGGTTAGATGTGCTTCATTTATTATGCTCACTATTTTCTAATAAAGTTATATTTAGTATTTACTTATTCGTTTAAACCAAAACCGTAATGTGGTATTGCGCTTTTCTTCTGCTTTTATTCGTACAACTAGATTTTTTCTGATTTTGCACTTTTCTTTCCGTTTTCATACTACAATTATTATTTTTTCTATTCCCAAACTTATAAAATAACAACAATATAGTAGGTAGCTATGAAACGTCAAAATTAATCCACTAATTAAGTGATATTGTTGATGCTTAGTTGCAAATCTACTTTTGAATTAAAATCGTTGAAGAGTTTATGTGAAAAATGAATCGAATTCCATGTTTTGCTTGTGGAAATGCTTTAGTTCCTAGGGTTATGGTGAAATAAGTGTGAGGTAAATGCAAGAAAGCAGGAAATTGTGATTGCACGTCGCCGTGAAGCAAATCTACCAGAGCGGGTCATAATAGAACAAACTCGAATCTGCAATGTCTGCAATATTTCTATTGTAAGGGAAATTCAAGCAATAGACAATAACCCAAATTGTTTACGATTAAATGTGCTACAAAGGTCAACTCACTTATGCTGCATTTGTAACGATGGGAATGATATACATAAAATATCCATGAAAGGTAGAATAATATTTTGTTGAGAGATACGTGCCAGAAAATACGTACTGCTGTAAATTCATTTGGATGAGAATGGTAATCTGTTTGAGTTTCTGCTCCTGGGTTAGGATATGTAAATCGGCCATTATTAGCAGGTAATGAGATTTATATTTTTTGCAAGCATTACGTAAGGAATTAAGAAAAAGCTACCACACGGCTTACGAAGACGAAAATAACTTCACAGATTCTCAATTTAAAGCAGTTTCTCCTATAACCAAAGATCAATTTAATAATCTTTCAACTTTTGTGACCCCGTTAGAATAAGAAATTCTTTGATATATGTAAGTAAAAAGATCTCTTAGCATTCCTGTGCAAGTTACGACAAGTCTTAGTGATAGTTTTTAGCGGTTATTTTAATTATTCCACAAGACAACAAGCCAGTTTAGCTATATCTCTAGTTAGACAATCTCTTTCTCAAGATTTGTACCACAAAATATTGGATTTACTGCTACAACAAGAGACAGCTACATCGAAAATCATGTAACTCCTTTTGCAAATCGTCCATATAATCAAAACCTGAATCGGCCTCAAGTTATAGTGTATAATGACTGTACTTATCTAGAAATAGAGAAAGTTCTTGTTTTAAAGTGTTGCGACAGTCCTACTGTACTTATAAGGGTAAACATCTTATCAAGCCATCTCTGCTTGTTGCCCTGAGCGGATTTATTCTAGACATTCAAGGGCCATATTTCAAATTCTGAAAACAACGATGCTACATACTTATAAGTGAATTTAATAGAGATGTGAATGGAATGCGTGAATGGTTTAATGAAGGAGATATTTTCATTCTCGACCGCGGGTACTTAGATGCTATTCCAGCTTTAAATAGATTGCCTTTTGCCCAGAGGTCAGCTACAGTTATCCACAGAAGAGGCTAATGATAGTCATCTCGTTACGAAAACCAGGTGGATCGTAGAAGCACGCAATGGGCACTTAAAATCAATTTTTAAATTTTTAGCTTTAAGATAAAACACCCCACATTTGTAATATTGTTGATTTTCTTAAAATTGCTGGAGCAATTATAAATAAATATTTTCCACCCATTTTAATGCAAGATGCTATTATTGAGCTAGCTGAAAATATTCTTCAAAAAGTTCAAGAGCCAAATGTTGTTCAAGCCAGGGTTGAGGAGGAAAATTTACGCGCTAGAAGGGCAGATGAGGTTGATTTAAATGAAATTATCGTTCCTCATTCCCAGTTTGTCACATTACTATCTTAAAGAGTTAACTGTAGGTATTTTTCAATTAAAGCTTGCTCCTTCTTATATACAGGACAATGAAATAGAGGACCGCCTGGTTCAATATCAATTTGATGAAAACTACGAACCCGGTTTTATACGGGTAAGGATATATTCTCGCCTCAGAAATGCTACTCGTTACCAGTTGTGGATTGCATTTGTGCCGAATAATGAGGAAGAAGAACATAACCCAATATTAGGTACTGTCTGCACCTGCAAGACTGGTGCAGAAGTTTAGTACTTGTTCTCATGTGGCAGCTGTACTATGGTTTTAGGATACGCTAGGTATCAAGAGCTAATCAAATATCCTTCTACAAATGTTTTAAATCATATACTAAATGCAAATAATGTGGAGGTGATAGACATTTAACATTTGATTATGCAACTTTTTGATTTCTATGACAATGGTTATATCAAGACCAAAAATTATTTACTGTTTTCTGCCTCATCAGTTCAGTTAACTGATATCTTATTAAGCTTAGATATTTTTAATATATTAAAATACTTCATTAACGTTTCTACATAAACATTTCTTATTTCCAATGACTGTACAAAGCGGTAGTGATGATGGAGGTAGACCTGCGAAACCGGTCTGTCGATGGTGTGAACAGTGAAAGACACTAGTATCTTAAAGAATTTTCTTTCTTAGTTTTGCAAAATAAAGATGAACTTCGACAAGCGCCTTCTTTATCAGAAGAATCTACTGAAAACTTTATTAGAAAATAGTGAGCATAATAAATGAAGCACATCTAACCTTTCTATCTGTCAATCTCCAAAAGCTTTGTATTTCGCAACGACATCCAATTGCAAGGGATTTTTATGTTAACGGTTTTTCCGTACCTATATGAAGTTTAAGATATCGCTTTGGTCCTTTGTACTTGGACACCCAGTATCAGTATAAACACATCGTGACTATTATGTAGGTATATACAGTTAGCAAATAGTTTATTTTAATATAGACATTTCAATTAAGTTATCAGAAAATTAACTAGGAAGTATAATAATACCCAATTAAATCTATTAAAGAAATGAAGGACTCTGTATAACGGACGTCTAGGGACTTAACTTAATGGAATATATATATATATATATATATATATATATATATATATATATATATATATATATATATATATATATATATATATATATATATATATATATATATATATATATATATATATATATGTTAACTTCATTCACCAAAATATCAAAACAATACCACCGTATAATTCTTTTCAGATACATATATTTGGTCTCACCCTGTATATCAGGTGTATGTAAAAAATAATAAAGTAAAGAAAAGGTTGTAACCAGTAGCACAAAAAAATAACATTTCACTAAGTTTTGCGTTAATATTGGCAAAAATGTCCATTTTATGATATATTGAAAGTATCAAATAGTGATATTGCACACCCTGTATATCAAAAACTGTTGAGCTTTGAGCTTTCGGGCAATGAAGACATTTGATCAATTGGTCAAGTTCTAGAACATATCAAAATTTGGTTAAATTCTGACCGAAAGGTATTTTACATTTAAACGTGCCTCCTTTCACAGACTTCGACACTTGACTGTCGTTAGGCTACTCGGCTCCTCAAAGTCTGTATCCGATTCGGAGTCCATTCGCCATCATACGGCTCCTCAAAGTCTGTAATTTTCGTCGCCCCATATATGCAGTCCAGGTCTTCGTCAATTTCATCTGGTTGGAGGAGCCGAGGGAGTTAGTTCTCCTTGCAGTTGGCACAAAGTAATAAGCACTTGATCCCAGCTTTCCGACAACCACAACCATTTGCACGCTATTGGAAACTAACTATTTTCTTCTAAGGTCTTAAAATTACACTAACACTGTTTTCATAAAAAAGCTGATTCAAATCTCAATAACGATTAATAAAATGCACCTGCAACTGCACGTGATAAATGTACACAAATCACCATGTGACACCGGCCATTATATTGACAATAATTTAACAATGCACAGTAAGGTATAGTATAAGTCCCGTCAGGGATATGTCTTACTGTTGTAAATATATACATTTTTTTTTTTTTTTATATTAATAATTGCAAATTTACAATCTACTCTACAATATGGAGTATTAAGTAAATATGATGACAATAAATGGCAGTGTTAAGAGAAACCACTCAGCAGAGGCATTTGTAGCAGTCCTATTAATTTAGGGTTCTCAGGTCACATGGCCAGGTTCTTTTAGCCGTCTCACTGGGATGGCTGTGTAGACAATTGATGGACAAGTTCACTAGAGTGATCATTAATTTTGTCGTGATAGTTCTGGGTAAATCTGTGAATTTCTTCAGTAACAAAGGGGATGCTGAGATCTTCATGTATTGTCTGGTTTGTCACGTACCATGGTGCGTCCACTATGGCACGAAGGGTTTTGATTGAATTGTTGGATGGTTTTAATGCGGGTAGGTTTGGCACATCCCCACAGCTGGATCCCGTAAGTCCAAATAGGCTTCAGGATAGTTTTGTAAAGCAGTAGTTTGTTTGTTATTGACAGTTTTGATTTTTTCCCCAATAACCAGTACATCTGGCGGAACTTCAAGTTTAACTGCTGACGTTTGGATTGAAGATGTTTTTCCATGTAAGGCGTTGATCAAGTGTAGTCCTAGGTACTTAGTTTCTGTTTTTGTAGGAATTTGAATATTATTCAAGGTGACTTGGACACAATAAATCTAGTAGTGAATGTTATTTGCACTATTTGGTCGGATTAATTTTGATACGCCATTTAGTAATTCGTTTAGGGTGTTCAGATGTTGCTGGAGACTTGCGGCTGCCATAAATCTTCATGTGTCGATAGGATGGCAGTATCATCGGCGAAAGTAGCGATAACTGTGTTTGTACCTTCAGGTAGGTCAGCTGTATACACTAGGTATAGGATCCAAGGATACTTTTGCGGGACGCCAGATTTGACAGGAAAGTAGTTTGATATTTCATTGTTGTATTTAACTGTGTAATACCTGTCCGTAAGGTAGGACTTAAGGAGAAGATAAAATAGCTAGGAAGAAGCCTTTTGAGTTTGTAAAGTAATCCGTATGCCAGACTTTGTCGAACGCTTGTTCCCGTCCAAGAAACAGCTCCACAGTATTTTTCTTCAAGGCTTAGTGAAATTTGATTTATTATTCTGTGCACTTGTTGTATTGAGAGTGCCTTCGCGGAATCCAAATTGATGGTTTGGTATATGTGACAAGGTATCTGTCATTCAAAAGGCGTTTAAGGAATAATTTCAAAGATTTTTCCTAAGATGGGCAAGAGACTAATTGGCCTATAAGTAGCGCTTCAGGTGGTTTGCCAGGTTTTGGGACCATTATTATTTGCGCATGTTTCCATAGCAGTGGATAGTACGATAGGCTTAGCATTCTATTATAGATAGTTGTCAATGCTACAATCGCTTTTTTGGAAGCATCTTTAGAACTTGGCCTGTAAAAGGTCGTAGCCTGGTGCTTTATGGTTATTTGTTTTATTTATTTCGAACTGGACCTCTGCAGGTGAAACGGGTCTGATAGGTAGCGTTATCTGACATGGAACGTCTAAATATTCTTTATAGCCTCGTCGTCGTTGTTTAAGTGATGTGGTTGGAATACGGTAGATAAATGTTCAGCAAAAGCATCCGATTTTTCCTTTGAGATCTAGCCCAACTACCGTCAGATTTTCTTATCGGTGGTATATTGACTTGAGGTCTTTTAAATTTTTGTTGCTTCCAGATGCTGTGGTCTTCTTTAAGATGTAAGATAATGTAAATGAGTTATTTTGAAGTCCAGAAGGGCCGCCGAAGTCGTCGAGATAATCTATTGAAGTTTAGCTTGTCAGCGGCGTTACGAGTTTTGCCATTTAGTTCGAGCTCGTCTTTTTCAGTAATTAATTCTTTTATATATAGTTGTTGTTTGTATGATTTACGTGCTCTTTTCAGTAGGCTTAGCTTTCCAGGCAGCTTCTTGAATATAAGCAATGAGGTTTTGTACTGCTTCATCTATGTCTTCAGGTTGTTTTAAGGCACTTTAAGATCAATTTTATTCTGGAGAAGTTGCTGGAACAACAGCCAATCGGTTTGTGTTGATACCAATCTGGGATTCCGTTTTATGTTAATAGGCTTGGTACTTAGGTTTAAGATTACTGGCACATGGTCTGTGGAGAGATCGTTATTTGGTTCAATCAGATAGAATTTATGGCTATGCCATGCGAAATGTAAAAATCTAATACATCGGGGAGTTTATTTAAATCTGGGCCAGTGTGTGGTTCAGTGCTATGGCAGTTATAGTTGTTTGCCATGATTGACCTGAAGAGGTTTCGAAACACCTTGTTATATATATATATATATATATATATATATATATATATATATATATATACCTAAAAATAACGAAGTTGAATTACAGTATGAATAATAAGCAAACAGTAGTACAGAAATGTACCAGTGAAATTGTAGTAGAGGTTGATGTTGAAAGCGAACAAATATTGATAATAATAATACAATAAGAATAAGTATTAATAATATAAACACGCAGCAATGTCTATATAAATGATACGTAAGGTATCGAGAACGGTGCACCAGACCTCAAGCTGCCTACTCTTGGTGTTCAGAGCTAGATTGCTTTACAGCCGAGCTGCCAGTCTCAGCGGGCTCAATAAGGCAAAGGAGACTTGTCAGCTGCAAAGCGTAACCTAGACTGTCTTGAAAACGATTCTTCCGCTGCTTAAATACGGATGCAGGGGGAACATCCGTCACGCGTGCCCGTAACGCTAAGCGCCGCCTATAGGGCGTACCGAACACGGTAACAGTAGCATATGTTTCTGGTATCATGGGTGCTTATATCCAGACAGATAACGCTTTTAACCTTGCGGAACGTAAAAGAATGGGAAGAAAAGACACCTCCTCCCCCCAGAATAATAACTTAATGGGACCGTCTAACAAACCCCTGGATTTTGCTTGCCTCGCAAAACCTTGACCATCCTTACCAGGATTATGACCGGCCATAGCCGTTGTGTGGACTTCCAGTATAAATGGGGCATAGCACTATCCCCACAGTACGACTGAGGCGCTGGGAAGCAAACAGTCCTCCGCATCGTGGCAGAGTCGCCTCGGAGAGCCTACCCTGGTCAAAAAAAGGACTTCCTGAGTGCGACTAATAGTGCAATCAAATATATTACTAATCTAAACGTTTGTTTGTGATATTGTATCCGTTTTCTATGTTGTGTACTTTATAGTTTTTATTGTGTTATCCTGAACGTGATTTTTACTTTCCATACGCTAAATAAAATGGGTGCTTGTAGAAGAAATGAGCTCGACAAATTGGAATTTAGAGATATAAATGATTTTACATCGACGCTGTTAATCTTCAACAATCAATAATGGCATCAATTGGATCAGAAGTGCCGTATACGCGTTTTAACAATTGTACCATACAAAATAATATCATTAATCAAAAAGAATAATTGCAGTTTTGTTTCTTTTTTTGTTAACTATTAATTCTATTATAAATTAAACAAATGTTCAAAATAAAATACATACCTACCCATTGTGTTATTATAAACTCCTAGAAGAAATAGTGTATGAACTCACATTTAATGGCATTCTTTACGTAATTCTCATACTCTTGTCTTAATAGCTCATTGTTCATTGCGTAATATACAGTAATTACAGTATTCTCTAATAATATAAACTAGAATTTGGTTTTATTTTATTGAGTATTCTTGTGGTTTATGATGTAAAGGTTGGTGAGTGTATCTTGTACACATTGTATACTCAGTGACATGGAAATTGCAACACCAAGAAGGGGTGGGAATTTTTTACCAAACTCGACAGAAACGTTTAACTACTAAAAGGTAGCAATTGATTAAAATTTCGTTCATATGAATCAAGTGGTAATGGCTTATCTGACAGTTCGTTCAGTTTTTTCGAACAATTTTGTCAGGTGTATATTGTGTGAGATTGTGTTCAGTTATTTATTGTTTTCCGTTGTAATTGTTTGCTTTGAGGGTGTGATTATGCCTAGAGTGCACCAAGGTGGAAATTACCGCCAACTAAGAGAATTCGACAATGGTCGTATTGTTGGTTTGCGCGAAGGTGGATTTTCGTTTAGATAAATCGCAAATCGCTTTAACCGAAACCAAACCACCATCATGCGCTGCTATCAGGTATGGACTAGGGAGAGTCAGGAACGCCAAAGAAGAGGGGCCGGAGGGCGAAGAAGAACAAATAACGTGCAAGACCACCATCTTCAACTTATGGTGGTCGTATGAGGGTCAAACGAGATGTTCGGAACGGTGAAATGTTGAATTTTCTGTTGCGAGGCATGTGCGCCAAAATGTAGGGATTATGGTATGAGGTGCTATAACTTATGTGGTAGATCTCGTTTGGTATTGATCCGAGGTAATATGCTCGCCCAACAATATGTGGATGAGGTGGTAGAACCCCATATTCTTCCATTTCTTCAGCAGTTGGAAGACTCACTTTCGCAGCAGGATAATGCCCATCACCATATTGCAAGACGCCTAATTGGGCCGATTTTCAGATGATAATGTTAATATCTTGCCATTTCCACCAAGATTTCCCGACCTTTCACCCATCGGGCATGTTTGGGACATTATTGGGAGAAGACTGAGAATCTTGCTGCATCCTCCGCAGACGCTGCACGCTCTATAGCATGAATTACAGGTTACTTGGAACACAATACCTCAAGAAGACATCGACCATTTGCTGAAATCGATGCCACGACAAGTGGAGGAGTGTGTAACCAATAGGGGGGAACCAACCCATTATTAATAAAAATTATGTTAATATCTTTGAAATTTTAATCAATTGCTACCTTTTAGTATTTAAACGTGTTTGCCAAGTTTGGTAAAAAATTTACCTTCTTTTGCCATGATTGACCTGAAGAGGTTTCGATTTTGTTGTAAGAGTCTGGAACCCCAATGAGTGTGTTTGAGTTCCAGTCACCTCCAGAAATGAATCTGTTCCTAGGGTATGGAAATAATGAGAATACTTGAGAGAGTGTGTCTGGAGGAGTAAATGGCAGATACAGTAAATGACCACTGGTATGCGCTGATTTCAACGTTAGCGGCTTGGAGTTTTGCGTTTGAAAAGGGTCGAGTTGATGATGTGATATAGAATTTTGACTATTACTGCTGCCTGCATGAGCAGTACCATCTGGGTGATTTGTATTATAGATGGAATAATTTGAATACGCATCACCGTTCTATCGGTGAAGTGTGTTTCGGAGATGAGTAACACGTCAATTTTATTAATATCTAGAAAAGTAATAATTTCTTGTTTATGGTTGAGAAGACCGTTTGCGTTCCAAGTAGCCATGCGTATGATGTTAACCATTGGTTAATTTAGTTACTAAGGTTGACAGGAGATTGAGCATTATGTTATTTTGGTTCATAAGCTGCGTAAACATATTCTTGAACTCGTTTAGGAAAGCCGTTAGTTCTCTTCCGGTGCCGGTTTGATGATCGTTATTATTATTAATAGTATTGCGAGATTGCGAGCTGTCGCATAGGTAGGGGCGTAGTTTTGGGGTTCCGTTATATAATTGGGTTGGTGACTCGGGGTATGTTTGGCGGTTGATTACTATTTCGATTTCGAGTTGGATTATTAGATGTTCTGTTTCTTGCATTTATTATATCTTGGTAAACAGAACAACCCCTATAGTTTGCGGATGATTTTCGCATAATGCACACTTAGCTGGCGTTGTTTTGGTTTTGCGCACATTTTTGAGTCGTGTTGTTTTCACATTTGACACATATACTGTCTGGTGCAATAGGTTTTGAATGACCATAATTTTGGCATCTTGTACACTGGATAATGCCAGTTTTTTTGTGAGGCGGTTCTACTTTGATTTTGCTGTTGCAGAGAAATTCTATATCAAAAATTTTTTTATTGGATTCGTTTGGTTCAAGGTCAACAAAGAAGAGTGGAAGTGGTTCTTTAGTTGTCCTGTGTATTACGTTCATTATGTTTCGTACTTTGTGTCCTGCTTTTACAAGTTCCGCTTTAATATCTTCAATTGGTATTGAATGGTGTACGTGTCTAAGGACTACTCTGTATGCGCGTTCATGTAAAATTTGCTGGGATCCTCAAGTCCCGTCGGGACACAAAGGGTTAAAATCCTATGGCGCACGCATCGATCTCGAATTGTGTCGATTGCGGCATTACATTATAGTGGCTTTGGGGATGTTGCTGTAAACCCGCACATATGGAACCTAGGCTCACACATCGAGCAAACATTGATAGTACATGTACTTGTTTCGGGCCAGAAAACGAAAGCTGCACGTACTTTACAAAGACAAAGAATCAATAACTTGTATATGTATGTGTTTTTACGCAAATATTGGTTTGTTTGTTTTTGTATCAAAACGTCGGTAAATAAGAGAAAAAATCGGCACTGTAATAGCTAAAAGCATAGATTTATGATAAAAATATTCAGGATATTACGAAATGTAAAAGGAGTTACCTATCACATCTTATCAGCTGAAACATGTAAATGGAAGTTTCTATAACAGATGAAGCATCCCTAAACGGCCATCAGTCTGCGTCGAAGTATCTTTTCATCCATAGTCTTACAAGTTGGATGTGTATCTGCATGAAGCCAAACACTCATGAATAATGCACGAAATACAATATGCAACCGGTGGTCATTTTGGGACAAGGCTGATATACCTTTAGAAAGTGTAATGTGCCCATTATGGGGATGTACGTTCTCATTTGTGTACTGTAATTTATTTAAAACTGTCTAGGTTTCCGTAAACAATACATTCCCTTATTTAAGCTGCAGCTTAGGGTCAACTAAAATATATACTAAATGGAATGGGTCTTATTAATTTTGCATTAATCCCTGTAAATTGGTATCTCCGAGATCCATAAAGTTGGCGTGTCTCGTAAGAAAATAAAATGCAATAGTGTTATTTTGAAATTTTACGAGTGTAATAATTTTGCTTTAAAATATCACGGGAAGTGTTGCATTTAGTGTTTTTATTTCATACTTCCATCGTATAAAGGAAAACTCTTTCAAAATTACATCCAGCGAAAATCAATAACGATGAAAAGAAAGTTAAGCTGACGAGAAATTTGTTAGATACATCTGAGAAAGTCACTTTTTGTAACAGAAAGACGGTATAAAACGCGTTTCTGAGGTTGGGGTTGATAAATTGTCAGTCTATTACGGAGATAAGTAATGCATTCTCGAATATTTTACATAGTTTCCTTGCGCGAAATTCTAATAGAATGTTTATTTTTCTTGTTGCTTTCTTCAAAGTTTGCTTTAAGTTTTATTCGAGGAGATTAATTATATTCGTGTTAGTCGTGGGTACTTCGTTTGTTCCATGCAGGATATTTTTGTGCATGACTGGGTTAGGATTAGACGTTTTATGTCAAATTAGGTAAAAGTTTAGGTAGTTTGATTGCATTACTGTATTGCCGTAATGCATTTCCCACATTCAATTAAAACCTAGATTTTAGTAAGGTTAGGTAATGCTTAGAAAATATTCCGAATTATTGTACTTTATATCAGTAACAATTTATAATCAAAGTTCGGTAAATTATTCCAAACTTGTATTATAAATGTTTTGTAACAGTGGTCTCATGTTAGTTGAATTCATCGGCATACCTCGAGAGCTTTTGTTTTTATAGCGCTACGTTTCAGAAGCGGACTCTGCTTCCACCGTCAGACTTAGTCCTGAAAATGACTGTTTTCGCACTTGAATCATTTGTCTCTCATTTATTCTCAAGCACTAGGCTACTCATAGATTCGAACTTATATAGAACCTATCTGTTCTGACTGTTGCGTAAAATTACAGAAACTCCATTTTTCGTAACGCATGGTAACGTAAGGATTCTTAAACTAATGAAGGCTGCTTTGTAAGCTTCCCTGCACAAAAGGTATTTTTAAGGCAAAAGATATTTATTAAAATTATTAAAAGCTACAGGAACTGAATATAAAAGGAATGCAGCTTAAAAATTACCTTAAATTTATACAGCCGTTAACAGCTTCTTTATATATACAGGATGACATAGAAAAAGTGCCATGCATAGTGCCACGCGATAGAGGATACTAAAATAAGAAAAATTTCCTATGAACTTAGGTCCGCAACGCCTTCGCTTAAAAGATATAGGGTGTTATTTTTGTTTTTTTATCTTTTACAATGATGTAATAAGCGGACTAAATTTTGTACACAGGGCTTTTTATCACGCAGAATTCAAATATGGTCTTAGTTCTTTATTACTGATAGAGGGCCCCACATACAGGTTTCCATCTTGCTTGAATCGGTCCTAACTTTTTTGCCTTACACTGTATGTCATTTTCGACTAGAAAATTTTGTTTTCCCATCTTTTCTGCTCCAGAAAGGCATACCTCATTGAAGTCGCTAGGACCAACGGTTTCCGATGCATGCAAATTATCCAAAAGCGTCAAAGTAATTTATTTGCAAAAACAATGACATAACACTTCAACAATTAAATTTTAATAGCAACAATGAAGGGCAGTGATTAAAAAAAACATTAAATTTTTAGGTGTTCTAATTGTTGTCCTTGTACTTGAATACATTTTTCAATTCTTCTTCCTAAGGATTAACGGCATCTCTGAAATATTCCTGGGTTATTACAGAATCTATCTGCGGATTCCATAATTCTTATCCATAGTTGCTCTTCATGTATTTCTACAGAATAAACATCATTTTTCATGAATCCCCAAAATGAAAAATCGAGGGGACTAAGGTCGGGACTATGACCTGGCCAGGTACAGGTCCCCTCAACCAAACCACGTATTTCCAAATTCTATCCAAAATCCCTTGACAATCGAGAAAAGTGAGCTGGCGCGCCATCATGCATGTAACGCATTATAGCCAATGGAACATTCTCTAATAACGTATTTAGTTCATTCTCAAAGAAATTTCGTACAGTTCACCTGTCAATCGATTCTGCAATTGAAATGAGCCAATTAAATAATTGTCAATTATACCTGCCCACACATTAATAGAAAACCCATATTGGTGACTTCTAATTACGGTTTGATGAGGATTTTCATCACTCCAATGGTGCATATTATGTAGGTTCAGAACACCATGACGGCTAAGACCAGCTTCATCAGTAAACAAAATTGAAGAAAATATATCGTGTCTTTGATTTTGCAACCATTCGCAAAATTGTACACGAGGAAGATAGTCATGTTCTAATAGTGAATGAACCTTTGAAATGATACGGCGAAGAAGTTGTTCATTGAAAATTTGTCTAACTGATTCAAGGTTAACTTTCGTAACGCTGAACTTGTTTTCCTGGTGCTTGTTCTCGGATTATTTTCTACCATTCGTAAAACAGTTTCTTCGTTTGCGACGAGTTCTGGAAATTCCACTATCAACTTTTGGTTTTTAAACATCTTCAACGCCTATGCACGTCAATAAATGTCCTATTATGAGGAATATGCCTTAATGGATATCTTTCTCGATAGATACGTTGAGCTTCGGAAGAATTTGATCTAGCTTTGCGTAACACATAATTATGTCCCTGTATTCTTCAAAAGTGTAGTGAACCATTTTGAAAGTAATTTTGAAAAATCAATAAGAGAATCAATGAAAAGCTTAATCAAGACCACAAAATACCACTAACAAGACAATAATATTTTGACAAGTGCCATAGATTTCGTTTGTTTTCGTAAATCTCCATCGCCTGTTATTTTCATCACTCCTATAGTACATATTATTTTGTGTTCCTAAATTGGTTCACTGTAGTTTTGAAGAATACAGGGACATGATTATGTGTTACGAAGAAGCTTGGTGAAATTTCTCCAAAGCTGAACGTATCTATCGAGAATGATATCCTTTAGGACAGGTTCCTAATGTTCATCATTTATTGACGTGCATAGGCGTTTGGATGAAGATGGTGGTGAAGATGTCTGTTTAAAAAAAAAGTTAATAGTGGAGTTTCCAGAACTCGTCGCACTGTTGAAAAGGAATAACCTGAACACATTATTAGAAGATGTTTCATTGGACATTGTTGCAAGAGTGGACTTTATGCTTGATGGCAAGCTAGCTCACTTTTCTTGAGTGGTAAGGAAATTTTTTGAAAGGAGGTTTGAAAATAGGTGGATTTGTCGTGGGGCTTGTAATATGATCACTGCTCTTCAGTAATAAAAGAACTAAGGTCATATTTGAATTCTGCGTGATAAAAAGTCCCTGTATACAAAATTTCGTCCGCTTATTACATCATTGTAAGAAGATATTAAGAAAAAAAAAATTAAACTTCAACACCCTATATCTTTTAAACAAAGGCGTTGCGGACCTAAGTTTATAGGAACTTTTTACTTATTTTAGTGTCCTTTACGTGGCACTATGCATGGTACTTTTTTCTGTGTCACTATATATATATATATATATATATATATATATATATATATATATATATATATATATATATATATATATATATATATATATATATATATATATATATATATATATATATATATATATATACATACAGAGTCCTTCATTTCAGCTCCTGTCTTTTGTAGCTTAGTTATTATTTAACTTAAAGTTTTCATATTTGGCACACTTTATCTGTGACCTAGGGAGCATTTTGAAAATGTGATTGATTGTATTCTTCACAGGTTTTGATTTTTTTAAAGAATTTTCGAATGCACGCACGCACGGACGGGCGGACGAACGCACACACGGATATACTGACGCACGTTCGTACGCACACACTCATGCACATGTACAGAATAAGACGATTTAGCAATGGTGAAAAATGTCGATTGCATAACATTCTATACCTACATATGAAGAGTTTTAATCTTAAACTAAGTCCAAAATAGAGATTTCAAGAAAACGTATTTTCTGTTATGACGGAATGACACAAAATTGGAGTTCGTGATTATTTTAAACAAATCTTTACTTGCTGAACATACAACATTTAATGAAATGAAAGCACAAACATTTTTTCTTAATACGTTACATTATCTTATTAGCAAACCTCATCTGAGTCCGTGTAATTAACCATTGCAATGAAAACAAAATTTATCACCTTAGTTCACAAATGTTTCAATAAACGTATTTATCACTTGCGTTTCTTTGACTGTACTTAAAATGCGTGAAATATTAGTCTTTTGACTTTTCAAAACTGCATGAGAATAACATTCACGAGTACAAATAGCTTTGACGGAGACATTTGCGACCCTTTACGGTAAATAAAGACACGTTGTTCATTTATCTTGAAAGTCAATCTGGACTTCAGATTGGTTGCTACAACAGATTTGTAATCTTTGACTCTCTAGTCTACACTATTCTGCAATACGATAGAAGAGAGTTTAAAAATGTAGTATCTCTGAGAAGATACGATTTTTGCGGTTTTCTTTATTATTTTTTCTGAGCGACCGAAGACTATATCCGGTGGCATGAAACTGTGACCGCGGATGGGGAATATGAGATGGATTTCTTTGAAAATACAGGCATCAGCCCGTGAATTTCTGAACGTTAAGTTCAAATTCCTCTTAAAACGTAATAATATTTGCTGTAAGAGGCTACGGGCCCCTTCGTGGTTTTCTTATATCACAACACATCTTGTACAGTTTCCAAACTGACAACTCTTTAAATACTCTGAAGCAGCGACATTTAAGACTTTTAATGTGATATTTAATAAATTCTGTGATCTCCCTATCACTTTCGTCTGTTGCCACCCCTTCCAAGCATAGCTTTTCCTTTTGAAAAATACCCAATTTTCAACCGACAGCTGGGCACTGGTTACGCTTCGGAATATCGGCACATACCCAACGTAAACACCATCAAGCTTTCTTATAACACAATCGTTGTGCTGGAGTCAACCTGGATTTTCTTTCCGTTGACGTCTTTTGGAAGTTTTGGTTTCATAAATGTAATAGAAAGTTATTCGGGTGAAAATGCTTCATCTGCGATGAAAACCCAAGGAAGCTGAAGGGAACCATTTTTTGCAGGGGATGGTGTAGGTAAATGCAGTTCTTGGTTAACTAGTTTTTCATAAAATTTAGTGTTTTCAATAACACCACCATCTGAAACTCGACCATTTGTGCCCATGTGACAATAAATTAGTTCGTAGTTAGCGTTAGCAATAGCCATTAAAACTAAGCTACGGTATCCCTTATGATTCCAGTAAAAAGAGCCACTGTCTTGTGGCGGTAATATTCGTATGTGGTTACAAGTCAATGCTACCTAAACAACTTGGAAACTGCCATTTTTCTTCAAATTCCCTACCAATTTTTCTCTATTCTACTTCGCTGTTTGGAAACTAGAAGAATGATCGATTAATAGTATATTGCATTACACGGCATGAAAGTGGCATTTTGTTGGACGAGGAGTCTTATTGAAAAAATACGAGGATGCACTAGCATCCGAGTATTTTTTCAACGCCTCCGAATCAAACAAAAACACTTTCAAGCTGCTTTATGTACTATATTTTTTTTCTGAAATCGTTTTGAAAATTATTAAAAATTGTTAATAGTATATTACGTAATAAGTGTTGTAAAAGGCATATTACGCACGAATGGAAAAATTATGCACGCAGCCGCGTAGCGGCGAGTGCATAATTCCATGAGTGCGTAATTGCTCTACAACACGTATTACGTACTATACTTTACCTACGACCATAGACACTGTGCCAAAAAAGTCTGGACTACTTTTAATATTTTCATTTTTATCAGGTATTGTAGATGATGTCCAAACACGTCGATTTTTTATTTTAGTCGTTGTTTTTTGTTGTTCGTTTCATGTATACATAGAGATCTAAAAACTAGTAATCTTCATTTGTTTAAATGGGATACTCTGTATATTATTGCATCTTTAGATTTTTGATCAATTTTATTTCAAACAATTTTACAAAATTATGTCTCACAGCTTTGATGATCATACACGATATAATTCGTTCTATTTACTACTACGTTGGTTTAATTAACATTAGAAACATTGTAATAATTATTTATGGTCACTGTACAATTAGCACGTATATTAGAAGTATCTCGATTTGTCGATTCATATGACATTGTAATATTTTCATTTGTTAATATAGTCAAACTGTGCGTTTTGTTTACGAAAACTATGCGATTTGTTTACCGTGCGTAATGACCAATTTACTGAGGCTGTGTGTCGTGTGTTTTCGTCTATTTTCTACAGTGGTCGTAGGTAAAATTATTTAAAAAAATAGAGTTGAATTAATCAGAGAGCTTTGACAAATGTACAGGGTGTCCCAACGATAGAGTAAAGTAAGTTTATGCTTAACTAGAATTATTTGTGTAAATATTGTATGGACCATGGGGTAGAGGTAAGAAGTGTGCATTTTTTTAAAATATTGGAAGTTATACAGGGTGCGCCAGAAAAGTAGGACGTGAAAAAGTATGATTTTTTAAATAGAACACCGTATTTGATTTTAGTTTTAATTCTATGTCCATACAAACATATTTTGTCATACAAAAGATTGGCTGAAAGTTTTAGTTCTTGAGATATTCGCGTTTAAAGATTATTATGGTCATTTTCGTGGGGTTGATGAATGGTCAATTGTTCGTTATTTCACAATAAAAAAATTGATATTTCGTGTGAAAATGAGTGATATTATACTAACGTTTAGACCGAGTAGTATTTCTAATTTTCTCAACAGGGTGTTTGTTATAACCATTCAAATTTGAAAATTCTCAAATTAAAAAATCAGTTTTTTAATTGCACACCTATATATTTTATTTCATTTTATTGGGATTAAAAATCTATCATTTTTGTCAAATATATCCTATATCTATCTTTGATAGTTTTCGAGGAATTTCGATTTTTCTCACTAGCTACGTTACATACGATACTATAACATTATTGTGGATCGTGGTAGCCATGGAAAACAATTGCGACGAAATGTGTTTATTTTGACAAGTAGGAAACCTTTGTATCTTAGTAACGCAATTATTATTTTCCATGGCTACCAAGATCCATGCAATGCAATGTTATCGAAAATAAAGTAGCTAGTGTGAAAAAATCGAAATTCCTCGAAAACTATCAAAAATAGATATAGGATATATTTAACAAAAATGATAGATTTTTTAATCCCGAATAAAATGAAATAAAATATATAGGGTGTGCAATTAAAAAACTGATTTTTTTAATTTGAGAATTTTCAAATTTGAATGGTTATAACAAACACCCTGTTGAGAAAATTAGAAATACTACTCGGTCTAAACGTTAGTATAATATCACTCATTTTCACGAAATATCAATTTTTTATGGAATAACGGAACAATTGCCCATTCATCAACCCAAAATGACCTAATAATCTTTAAACGCGAATATCTCAAGAACTAAAACTTTCAGAATCTTTTGTATGACAAAATATGTTTGTATGGACACGTAGAATTAAAACTAAAATCAAATACGGGTGTTCTATTATAAAATCATACTTTTCACGTCCTGCTTTTACACCTATAATCCAATGTTTTAAAATGCACAGTTCTTACCTCTACCCCATGGTCCATACAATATTTACACAAATAATTCTAGTTAAGCATAAACTTACTTTACTCTATCGTTGGGACACCCTGTACATCAACAATTAAAAGCGTGTTGTCTTTACGACAAGTAAATAAAACAAAAAATTAGTGAAACAATTTTTGCGGTTTGGTGTTTCTTTTCCTTTCCTTTCTGCGAATTTTCAGTAAATAACGATGTCCCTAAGTGATTTTGATTGTGAAATGGATGTTGAAACGAATATAACGGAAGCTGCAACGGCTGCTGTGGCCGGGTTGCTTCCAAACAAATCAAGGCAGAGGTATGAGAGAGAATATGAAACGTTTAAAAAGTGGTGCAGCATAAAAAGTTAAACAAGTTACTGAAGACGTTCTTCTGATATATATTGCGGAAGGCAGTCAGATATACAAATCACCGACTCTTTGGAGTACTTACTCAATGCTAAAAGCGATACTTTTGGTAAAAGAAAACTTAAACATAGGTAATTTTCCAAAATTGAAAGCGTATCTTAAAAGAAAATCGACAGGATACCAAGCAAAAAAAGTCCAGAGTGTTTACAAGAAGCGAAGTAGACGATTTTCTTCGAAAAGCTTCTGATGATGAATTTTTAATGATGAAAGTAAGCGATCATAATTAAAAGTGTTTCAATTGATGTCATACTTATATTCGTTTCAGGTTGTATTAATTATTGATTTAGCGGGTGCAAGTCGCTGCGACGAGTTAACAAAAATGACACTTAACATAGAAGATAAGCGTATTGTTTTCATTGTAAAAATTCCCGATTCAAAGCTAATAAACCAAGGCGCTTTATGATCGTTGATGGAAAGGGAAAGCAGCAAATGAACGTCGGCTTGTACCGAAACTATATAACACTACGCCCTCCGCATACACCACCTAGACGTTTATTTTGTAATCTTAACAAGTGTCGTATAAATATTTCACATACTTATGATTAATACTTCTAGCCCAGAGCTATAATTAGCTATGGAAAATCATGGATAACTAGAAGATTTTATGCCACTCTGCTCATCGGTAGATTAATAGGTCCAGGTTCAATATCATTTGTTTTGCTTATTAACAAAAATAGAATTGCTTAGATATTTTTGCTTTACAAAAAAAAGTGTTGCTTCAAACCTGAAAATAAATATTGTAATTTTGGACGCCAATTTATTTTTAAGGAACAAATAAACCTTAAAAATAGAAAAGTCGCAAAGCTCATCAAAATAACAAGTAAAAAATAATGACCACAATGAGTTTTATTACGATACCTAATTTGATTATAAGGATGATCTCTTAAAAACTAATGTTAGTGATTCTTAGTTAACTGCCTTAAACTATAATGTGAATTAATTAACAATATGAAATATCTGATGTAATTTCTTTTGCATTTTGGGTATCACTGGAACTTCAGCATATAAGGAAATGCTATCGACTGATCACTTTAAATTTTATTGCGCAATCTTAATGGAAGGTGAAATAAACATCAGATTGATGTGCTGGTTATTCCAAATATATAACAATTTCTTTATAAACCTCCATATTGAATTGATTTTGTATGGTTCAAAGTAAAATATGGCAATTGAATTCCCACTTCGCAGTAGCAAAGCTATCATCTTGCAGAGTTCACGTTAAAATAAAATTAAACCCACAGTAACAATAAGTGGTAAGAGTAGTAAAATTGGATTCTCTGAAATGTAAATGTCTCAAATTTCAGTATAATAAATTTAAAAACTCGCCATATAAATGTGGCACTTTAGATAAAAAATTAAACAAATAAAATGGCTTCTACTTAAACACGTAGTTCAAGCAACGAATGAAGGACGCTCAAAGTAACCCTGCACAATGTGATGCGCAGACGTATAATACTTGAAATAATTTATCAAAACTATAGACATTTTTACGCCAATAAGGTATGCAACTAACGCTACACGAAATGCACTTAAGTTGCCAATATGTACGTAAATTTTAAACAGACATAAAACGGTTTGTTACAATCTGTGAATTATAAAAACGGAAAGTGCAGCGTTCAAGCTGTGGGGATTCATACCATTGAGAAAATACCTACCAAAATAGCGGCTTTTCTTGGTTTGCCTAGTTGCACGGAGTATACGGGTCACTGTTTACACCGTACGTCAGCAACTTTATTAGTGGACGCTGGTGGCGATATAATAGATCTGAAAAGGCATGGTGGATGGAGTTCAACCAGTGTAGCAGAAGGTTATGTAGCCGAATCGTTAGAAAATAAACGTGTAATCGCTAGTAGAATTCAAAAAGGAATCTCAGTCCCTAATAATCTTTGTAGAAATCATGGAACCGTTTAGGCACCCATTTTAGGAGTTTCTGTAGATCGTCGTATTTTTTACTTATGGGTCAGGTAAAATATTCTGGTTGTTCTTCAAAGATTTTCTATTGAAGTCTATTTCCTCAAAGTCTTTATCAATATCATATTTAAAGTACATTTTTCCAGGATAATCTTGTCTATATTGCATACAAATAACTTTGGAAATGAGGAAGTTACCTTTAGTTGTTGTTTTTTTATTTTGAATAAATGGCGAACGAGCGCTCTCATATGCGGCACCAAAGTCTTTAAAATGTTCAAGTTCCATTGGTTTGACTTCTAGGTTCGATTTTGAACTGCACAACCTTGCCATTTGTTGCCAATCCCATGGTGTTATAATGGAAAAATCTGGACATTTTTTCTGTTCTTTCTCTAACCTAGAGTGAACAGTATCTACCTCTATGTGTGTATGGCCTGAACTTATGTTCAATAATTTTTAAGGAGGGTTTTAAACAAAGTGCGTAAATATAACATACAATCATTTGCATGTTTCGGTTCTGGGAGGGACAATTGTCACTCCAGATAATCAATTTTTCAACAGGGTTTTCCAACTCAAGAATATATCTGAAAAAGCAAGATGCCATTTCGTTACGTCCACGACCAGCGATTGACTCATCCCACATGAAACACGACGACCTTCCTGAAGTAGAATCATAAACCGTATAATTAAAAGAACATAGTTTCAAAGAATAAAAACTCTGAGCATTATGTAGTAGTGGTGTAGGCAAACTTTTCTGAAGGTCAACCATAATTACTTTTACATTGACCTTACCTTGTGATTTTTCTTTTTTCTTCATATCTTCTTTGTGATTCCAGGTGACGATCGTATTCTTCCTGTATGCTTTGGCGTTCTTCCACTTCCACTGGTGTCCTTCGCAATGATCACAGGTGTCATTGGAAGGCTGACTAAATGATAGATTAAACTCACTGTTAAAAATATCTGAGTACAGTCAAGACTTTGGGATATCTTTTTTGGGAATACTTTTCTCTTCACAGTCTTCTACAAAAAAATTATACATTCTGGAGATATTAAGATGCGACCCTAAATATTTTCGTTGTGACCTATTCCTAGAGTAATGTAATTCGACGCATGGGAACTTTTGAATATGCTTACGTACCAGATCTCTGATAGTAACTGATATTTTATTAATAGGTTCATGCCGAGCTCTCTGATCTGCTTCCACGATACCATTGGGTTTTTTTCTTCTTCATAGCAGTCCGTATTGCTGTTTATGAGATGGAGAGCGTATTAAGAAAAAATCTACGGCACATAGGTATCTTTCTTCCATCGATAGAAAAAGAGTGTTTTAAAGTCGTTTTTCTTTTGCCTTCAAGACGCCCATTTCTTATACGGACTCTTTTTACGGGACATTATTCAATACATGATACTATAAATTGCCTTTTTTGATCCAACGTAATCGTCGCATCCCAAAAATTTGAATGAATTGTTATCCTATTTTCTTCAGAAATTATTTTCGTGCATGTTTTCTAACATTTTTCTGTAACACATGTCCCGCCTGTGACCTTTTTCATTATTTTACCGTTGGCCGCCAAATATTCTTCCCTCCAGATTTCTTAACTTTCCTTACCTCCTTTTTCTATTGGGCACTATTTCTCTTTCTCTTTTTTCCTTTCTTCCGTGTCAAATCCTCTTCATTTTACCTATTTTCCGCTTCTTCATCAGTACTGGTACCACTCTCGCATTCTTTAGGGACATAAGATTCATCATCTGACTCTAAATTATCATCTTTACGTTCAGCTTTTTCTCGCACATTTTCAAGTGAGTTGACCTCATTATGATCTAATAAAATTCTAGCATTCACAGGCTCATTGACTAGTTCATTAATTTCTGATTCGGCAGTGACCTGCAGATCTTTAAAAGAATAATACGTTAGTAGCAGAAATACTTTTCACTACTCAGTGCCTTAAAGTATCTGCTTTACAGCGCTGCGCAATTTGAACCTTTGTGGTCCTAATTAAGTCTCATTTAGTGTTTATTTTTATTGTTAATAAAAAAAGCCCGAGAAAAGAAAAGTTACTTACTATTTGCAGAAATACACTCGGTTATTCCAGAGCAATCAGGTTCTGATGTAAACACAATTTTAACGGTATTATCCGGAAGAATATCAGGGTCCTTCTCGAGATCGGAAAACGATAACTGCATAATATTGTCATTTGTTGCGGGTAAAGAAAACACCTCCGAATGGCCATTATTCACTATGACTTCAACTATACATTCCTCTTGCTTTTTTTTTATCAATTCTCGGTTCTCTGTAGTCACATTAGTAGTCATTTGACCTTGGGAATTTCCTACGGCCTACCACGTGGCTGACTTCGGTTTAACCTTGAGAGCTCTTGGACCTGGTGCCGCACTGAGAAATTGTTTTAATGGAGGTTCTTGTAAGACAAGTGTCGGAAATCGCTCTTAGGGGTTAGCTGTTTCGCGCTATCTTATAAGGTAGGAACTAGCTCTTGGCCTGGGCCTGCGCTGGAAATTTGAAATTTGAATAAAGACCCTAATGCTATCTCATAAGACAAGTGTAGGCCTGCGCCCCCTGATTGGAAATAGTATGGACCCCTAATGCTACCTCATAAGACAGAGTCTTGTGTTAGGCCCTTGATGGGGAGATAAGTAGTAATATGGGGCCGGTTCTGGACCAGTTCAAGGTTACTCGCCCTCTGGTGGTGAAAAACGGAAGCTTTTGGAACTCTTTCAAGGTTAAACTTTAGGCGGGAAATTTAAAATTTTGGAGCTGGTCAAGGTCAAAGCTAAAAATAGAAGTTGCAAGGTAATCATAAATCTAAAAATAGAGTTTTCAAGGTCAAAGATTATTGACCTACGGTGGTGTCATATTACATTTCTTAGAAATATAAAAAGGTCAAGGTGAAAAGCTAAAAAATAGAAATTGCAAGGTAATCATAAATCTAAGAATAGAATTTTCAAGGTTAAACTTTTTAGCGGGAAATATAAATTTTTGGAGCTGATCATTATATTAAATTTCTAGTCAAGGTCAAAAGTAGGTATTTAACAAGTAATATAAAGTCAAGGACGCATATTTCTTATATAAATTGCAGCGAGCTGTATGTTGAGATCAGTCAGTCTGCAACTCGTAATTATTAAAATATGGAATTAACAGGGTTAAACCAAAGCACCTATTCCAAACCCTTTAAAAATGCGTGCGAGCTCGATATATCGAGAAAGTATAAATTAACGAATATAGATACAATTAATACTAAGTACGGTGAACGCATAGTGATAGAAACGGGTGATTTTAAATGTGTATTACCGGAACGCTTTTATGTTTATTTCAAAAAAGAAGAAACACGAATTGAAGAATTTAAAACACTCCTAAACACGAAGGATGTGTTCATAAGTAGTTTGGGTGCAGCTGGCAAAACAACAAACATAACACTTTCTTTTTAATAGTAGCGCCCCTACCATATGTAAAATGGGTATACTTTAACTAGAATTATTTTCTTAAACAGTGTTTAGTCATAGTGAAATTGTGAGCAAGTAAAGTCATGCAAGCAGCAATAAAATCATTTCTGGAACGATCCAAACTCAGAAGTTCACCGTTATATGTGAATACCTCACATCATTGCAGTAACAATCTGAATAATAATTTAACATTTTGTTGTTGGTGCTGTCAAAATAGTGATGGTAGTAGTAGTACTCTAATGCTAACCTGTAAGACAGAGCTTGTTAGTGGAGCCATCTAGCGGGGTATGGACTAATGAGTATTTTCTGTAATAAAGGTAGCGCCACCTAGTGGTATATTTCAGGGTTAATCAGGGTTTGTTTGTGGCGCCATCTATCGGGTGTGGACTAATGAGTATTTTTTGTAGTAAAGGTGGCGCTACCTAGTGGTATATTTCAGTGATTAATCAGGGTTTGTTTGTGGCGCCATCTAGCGGTGTATGGACTACTGAGATTTTCTGCAATAAAGGTGGCGCTATCTAGTGGTATATTTCAGGGATTAATCAGGTTTTGTTTGTGGCGCCATCTAGCAGGGTATGGGCTAATGAGTATTTTTCGGTAATGAAGGTGGTGCTACCTAGCAGAATATTTCAGGGAATAATTAGGGCTTGTTGCTGAGTCATCATCTACAGGTGTAAGGAACAACGAGTGTTTTCTGTAATAGGGGTGGAGTCACCTAGCAGTATATTTCTTAGCTAATCAGGATTTGTTTGCGATGTATAGGTAATAAAATGTTTTCTGTAAACTTTGCTAATTAACTGCTTGTAAGACCTGTAGAATATTTAGATTTTCCTCATAGTTGGCGTCAGAAACAAATTCAAATTTTTGGTCGAGGAGCGAGAGCCTGAAAGTAAGTTGCCAAACCTTACATCTGTCTTACAAGTTAGCATAATACCCCTTATTCTAATACAGATTCATATTTCCAGCCATAACCTGCAGAGACTTAAATACAAATTCAAATTTTCCGCCATTTGACCCTCGATAAAGGACAAAACCCCGAGAACAAGTTGCGCAGCCCTACACCTGTCTCGGTTATGCTCGGAGAGGGGTGGAGTGGGATCGCCGAAACAGTTTTCGCTGAAAGCCTCGCGTCGCGAAATTTTACCTATATGAGATATGATATCGCAAAGATCTGCCGGTCATAATACAAAATGTTTCCGTAACTACAATCTAATATCTTCCCTAGGGGCATGTTTATAAATCTAAAACCCCTTTTTCGACAGTTCATCCGAGACAGAACCTGTATGTAAATCCGTTTTATGTGATAGTATGGCAGGCCCTTATCGGTAAAAATTCAAAGATTAAAAGAGGCCGGTATACTTAATTGGATTATAACCCTTTTTTTAACAGAGGTAATTCAGCTAAAATAGAGCTTGTATGCTGTATAGAGGCAAAATCTAGCTTAAAGAAGAAGAAGACACAAGCCATTTTTCGATGTATACACCACTATATGCTGTCTTGTGTGTATTGGAAAACATGCTACTGATCTGGAGTTGGATAAAGAAAGATGTATGCGGTACAGTTGCAGGGGCGAAGAAGAATTGAAAACCTATTTAGTATTTCAAGGTAGCCTGGCGAACTTAGCTAATTTTTAAGAATAATCCCATATCTGTGTAATACTAATGGTAAAATAAAATATTAGACATTAGCCCTTGCGTGTATTTAAAGTACAATTACTAACGGGTGAACATTATTATGATGCAGCATCAGAGTATTAGATGTTTTTACTAGTTAATAAGCTATAATCGCTCAAGGTGAAGCGGAAGAAGAAAATGATTATTATTTCACCTAATACTGGACCTTAATGTTTTTTTGCAGCCTCAAATTTTTTAAAAATAATTGTAAGTACGTTAATGAGTGGGTAATTGTCACTTTCCAAATTATAGTAATGGGAGTTGTATAACTGTTTAATAATAATTACATTCCGTACAAATAGTTTATAGATATGTAAATTTTACAATCTGAAGGCTCAAACCGTTTAAAGTAACTTTTGTACTAATTTGCATGTTTTAAGGTCTTTAATTACAACCTTGTATTATTTTTTGAAATAGGATTATTATCATCTTCACGAACTGTACGTATCTGTTTATGCTAGAGCTTATTTATTTATACATATTGGATATATTGCATTGTACAAACAATTTATCATACGGTAAAACCCATTTCTAAAATGCATGTTGTACATAATGACATTATGCGTCCCATTAATTCAACGTACGTTATAACTTTTAAATTAAAATATACAGTAGTACATTCTAACAGTTTTTTGAAATATTTACTAAAAACCCAGCACCTGGTTTTAAAATGGCCATACACCGTCGCATGAGCTTTTCTCCACTGGAAAAAATACCAGGGTTGACCACACATCATAAAATGATAATACAAGCTCAGTTCAAAAATTATCCGCTACAAAGCATGAATTAGCCTTCTTTAAAATACCCTTACATGACCGCAATTAACTTTAAATGAAAAACATGCAGTAGTACATTCTAGCTGTCTTTTAATATAAAAAAAATGGCCTGATATAAATGTTAAAGGAGACAGTGAAAGGTGAATGCGAGTTTTTTTACATTCTAAAAATGGATAATAATGGAAAACCTCGATCGACTATAACTTGGTAGTAGGGATGAGTTCAATGATTTAAATAGTGGGTTCAGGCACAGTAAAATTCAAATGCTCTCACACTGTAGAAGTCTTCCTTACTACCATGCAGGCTATTGAGACTGATAGCTTGGTTTGAGTTCCACCATTTCCTTGGGGTGTACAAGTCTTTTTATACCTCGCAAGCTGTTGAGACTGACAGTTTGCTCCAAGTGTCATAATCATCATTATATTCTCAGCGAGGACCAGATGCAATCGCTGTATTTATTAATACAAGTTACGAGTTCGGGGTAATTCCTTAACATTTTACGTATGTATGTATGTTTAAGGTCTTATAGTATTATTATAGATTAGGATATGTATTATTTTTAATGTAGGTTCTATTGACCAACCAATTTAATTCTGACGGTGTGTGTGTGCGTGTGCGTGCGCGTGTGTGTGTTTTACAAGCTAAGGTAGTGTTGTACAGCTTATACTGAGGTCACAACAAAAAAAAAATAATTTTAAGTCCCTTACAAGCAGTTAATTAGTAAAGTTTACAGAAAACATTTTATTACCTATACATCGCAAACAAATCCTAATTAGCTAAGAAATATACTGCTAGGTAACTCCACCCCTATTACAGAAAACACTCGCTGTTCGGTAGATGATGACTCAGCAACAAGCCCTAATTACTCCCTGAAATATTATGTTAGGTAGCACCACCTTTATTACAGAAAAATACTCATTAGCCCATACCCCGCTAGATGGCGCCACAAACGAACCCTGATTAATCCCTGAAATATACCACTAGGTAGCGCCACCTTTATTGCAGAAAATGTCATTAGTCCATACATCGCTAGATGGCGCCACAAACAAACCCTGATTAATCCCTGAAATATACCACTAGGTAGCGCCACCTTTACTACAGAAAATACTCATTAGTCCATACTCCGCTAGATGGCTCCACAAACAAGCTCTGTCTTACAAGTTAGCATTAGAGTCCCCGTACTCCCCATCAAGGGCCTAACGCAAGACCCTGTCTTATGAGGTAGCATTAGGGGTCCATACTATTTCCAATCAGGGGGCGCAGGCCTACACTTGTCTTATGAGATAGCATTAGGGTCCTTATTCAAATTTCAAATTTCCTGCGCAGGCCCAGGCCAAGAGCTAGTTCCTACACCTGTCTTATAAAATAGCGCGAAGCAGCTAACCCCTAAGAGCTATTTCCTACACTTGGCTTACAAGAACCTCCATTAAAACAATTTCTTAGTGCGGCACCAGGTCCAAGAGCTAGTCCCCACACCTGTCTTAAAAGAACCTCCATTAAAACATTTTCAAACCCCTGCGCAAGTCCAAGCCCTAGGCCACTTTCTCAAGGTAAAAACCTGTTTCTCAAGGTAAACAACTTTCTCAAGGTCAAACCGAGGTCAGCCACGTGGTAGGCCGAGGGAAATCCCTAAGGTCAAATGACGTCACAAAAAGTGAGAGTGGTGCCCGTGTACTACTCACATTCATCTGAGAAAATGCAAGAATTATTGTTATTTATAAGTGTTTTTAAAAATTATTATAAACAGCTTGTATAAACTTAAATCTTACCTCTTGTATTAATAACGCTATTTTCTATTAAAATGTTTTCGTTAATCGGGGTTACACTGGTTAAAGGTATTTCCGCTCGATTTCCACAAAGGCTGGTAGTTTTTTCATGATCCAGCTGAGCTAATGAGACTAGTCTTTTGCCTCTAAAACCACTCATTTCGAAATATTATAATTAATTAATCACTATTTAATCAACATCGAGCGAAAACATAACCGTCTGCATCGAATACGAATAACATACTGAATTGACTTAACACATGTTCGACACGCAAAAATCTCGAGCTTTGTATTAAGTCCTTTATTATGATGGACTTAATATTATAAACAGTAGATACATGCAGGGTCAGATAGTATTATGGGACTTAATACTATACGAGACAAGTTCATTCTCTTAATGAATTGGAGGCAAACAGTATTAACGTCCCAAATTATCATCTGGCAGAAAACAAAATGTGTACTTAACATGACTTTTATGTCGCTATTTCGGAAATTAAACCAGGTAGGACTTAATACTGTTTACCATTGGAAAGAGCAGAAAATTTTAATAAGAAAACGTACGAAATGTACTTTTTGATAAAAAGTGGACTTAATACACTCTGGCTCTAGCTGGTAGATAGTTGACCAACATCATACTATTGTTTTACTGTCATTGACAGAATATCTTACATAAGGTTTGGCAATATTACGTAGTAACTACATCAGTAAATTATGACGTTCACGTGTGAGATATAAATTCTATTGTCTTAATATTTGCTTAAATTTGTCAGATATTTAAATGTGTTTGAAGTTCCTTTAGTTTAAATTTTAAAATTCAATTTTCGTCATTGTAGTTATTACGTTAGGAACGCAAACACAAACTGTTGGCTAACATTCAACAATTCTCTATGCAATTCAATATTCAAAATGAGAGCAAGCACATTCGAAAAACGGTGCTGTTAGTTGTTTTTCAATCGCAGTTAAATTTCACCTACTAGAAAATTCACATCAAGTAAAATGAAAAATTGCGAACGTGTGTACTGAATGCCTTATCCAAGATATAAATATCAACCGTTTATAAAAGTTTAATTACGTAAAGTAACCCACATTCAATAAAATGTTTTAAATAAAATATTAAAGCGCCTTAATAATGAGATCGTACGCTTAATTAAATATTTATTTAATTCGTCTTTCAACCATTTCATACTAAAGTTATATATAACGTTGCGAACCGCTTTATCTCGTGGGAAAATTAAAAGAGAAAGATGGTACCTGTGAAATTGAAAATCGAGATCACATCATAAATCGTATACAAGAGATGTGGCTGAGGGATATACGAACGAGACTAAAAAATTCATAATAATAGGACACTAGATTACTTTTGTGTTGTGTAGCAAGATCGGTAATTTTAATTTTTTTTTTCTGAATTCAGAGCGTGACATTTGAGTTTTTCATTCCACTAAATTGATTTTTTCTGCAGATACAAATTTTACAGTCTGCAAAAAAAGTTGAATTCACTTTAGTAGCTATACCTAGTACGAAATTTTCATAATTAAAGATAATAGGTTTATTAAATGTATTCCATGTTTAAAGCAATTAAATGTACAAAAGCTGTACAGACGAACGTTACATTCAGAAAAAAAAAACTTATAAGGAGTTACATTCAGAAATTTATTTATTTATTGTATGTGAAATTATATATAGGTTTACGGAGTGCATGTACTCCAATATAAACCTATTAAGATAAATATATACTAATTTAGCATTCACATTATATTTTTCAGAAAATAACCAAACAATATTAATAATATTCTTCAAATAAAAGTAAATACAGTAAGCGAAAGGATAATAAAAATAAGTAAAAAACACATTTTTAAAAAACGCTTTTATTTCCTAATGTCCCAAAAAGAATAAAATAATTTTTTTATCTATTTGTAGTGCCTTGCACTTCATTGTTTGAATGTAGGCGTTGATAGGCTTTGTTATAAGTATAATATATCATGTATGCCCCACACTTTTATTTTTAGTCACAAAAATTTTTGATGTTACTGGGTGGATAAAAAAATTATTTTATTATTTTTAGTACATTTGGAAATAAAAGCGTTTTTTAAAAATGTTTTTTTTTACTTATTTTTATTTTCTACTTTTTAGTCGCTTGGGTGTAAGTTCCACCAAAGAAAGAAATTCAATTTTTCAAGATCCTAGTTTTATGAACAAAAATTTCGAACTTACTTGGACATTATACACATGTATGACGAAATTCAGCTCAACGGGAGATCGCAATATGGTTGATGTTTTTTTTTCACCGAATACAAGCCCCCCAGGCGCAGCCCCCTGATCTTGAACTTAACTTGTCGCATATTTTTGTGCATAGTATTATGCGATAAGCTTAAGTCAAAAATTTCAAGGCTCTAGCTTTATAAACAAAAATTTCAACCATATTTGGCCAAATTTGGCCGCATAAGTCAAAGCAAAAAACACATAAAGCTCTACCAGAAAAGTCCTCGGAAAATATGCGAACTAAATATCACCAAAGTGGCGCGAATTAAATTTGCCCAATCACACGTTAGAATTCTTAGATGTACAGGGTGTCCTATTTTCGATGTAATTGGGGGGTTTTAGGTATTTCTCAAATAGATATAGAGTAAAATCATGTTCGGGACCCTTGGACCGATTTTTGAAACAAATTTAATAATCTTAAGAACATTTCAATATCTCGACTCGTTTGGGAAATATAGGGTGTTTTTCGTTTTATGCCGTTTTCTTTCAAATCTCGTAACTTTTTTGTTTGTGAATATTTAAAATTGTGGTAAAAACATCTTTTGTGCCTTTTTTTATGTGCAATTTAGTGGCGTACTCGATTTTTTTCTAACTTAATTTGTTTCCGAGTTACAGATCAAAGTTGCATTTTTTTAAATGGTAACCGTAGTTGGCTATGATTTCTTTTAGCTTTCTGAAAATATATAGTTTCATATATTTATCTCGGTAAATAAGAAAATTTTTTGAAAAACACCTCTTAATCAAATCACTTATGTATAGTATAGTTTCATATATTCAAAAGGAAGTATATTACTATGCGCAGAACTTATTTTAAAACTAGATAAAAATGTCCTCATAGTATTTTATGCCATATTAAAAACTTTTTGATTTAGAAAAAATAACAACATTTTTATTTTATAACAGTTTTTCTTATTTTAGGTATTGTTCAAACTGATGTCCATTATGATGTAAAAAACTTCACATCGGCGCGAAATACACTCAATTGCCTTAATGAAATGAATAGATGTATGCCTTAAATCTTCAAATGCTGCCCTGGTTGAATTGAATAACTGTTCGTATGTTTCGTGGCAGTATGATATATTTTATTTTTAAAATCCTCACAAAAGAAATCCAGTATTGAAAGATCTGGAGATCTTGTGCCACTGAATAGGTCCGTTATTGCCAATCCATTGATTGTTAAAGTTTCGGTTTAAGTAATCTCGGACTAAAACAGTATTATGACTAGGCGCACCATCTTGTTGAAAATAAACATTTACCCTCTGCGCTGATGGAAATTCATCTAGCAGTTGTAGAAGACAAATGTTTAATATTTCCATATACCTCTCCGTTAAGGTTGCCGTTAAAAATATGGTGAACAAATCTACCCCCCAAAATAAAGCATGATACATTAAAAGCAAATCTACCTTGATTTTGGCGTGCTAATGTTACAAAATTGTTATTTTTTGATCAATATCGATTGTTGTTGCGATTAAAAATTCCTGCACTCGTAATATGACTCTCATCAGACCAAATGATATTGCGCCCAAAATTCCTATTTTGTCTAATCTGTTCTAAATGCCAATTACACAAAATAATTCGCCGTTCTAAGTCACCATCATTAAGGTGCTGAGTTACTCTTTTTTTGTACGAAGTATAATTATATTTTTTTAAGATTTTTTGTACTCTTGATTTAGATACGCCAACTTCTGTTTCTATTTTTCGGCAGGAGGTATTAGGATTTTCTTCAACTCTTTCTAAAACAGTTCACAAAATTGTCGTCTTGTTGGTTCATTTTTGCATAATTTTTGATCCTAGGCTTCTCAAAAGATTCATAAGTTAATAGATGTTCTTTTAATCCGGCGAATATATTCTTGTTGGGATGTCTTCGTTCAGGGAATCTTCAATAATGAAACAACTGCGTGAAATGTCAAATAACTAGCAACGAATGCGTGCAGTAAACAAAGGGTCATAGATGACTTGATCAAGAGGTATTTTTCAAAAAATCGTTTATAATTTTCTTATTTACCGAGATAAATATATGAAACTATATATTTTCAGGAAGCTAAAAGAAATCTTTAATTAATGGAGTCATAGCCAACTACGGTTACCATAAAACGAAAAGCACCCTATATTTCCCAAACGAGTCGAGATATTGAAATGTTCTTAAGATTATTAAATTTGTTTTAAAAATCAGTCCAAGGGTCCCGACCATGATTTTACTCTATCTATTTGGGAAATACCTAAAACCCCCCAACTACATCGAAAATAGGACACCCTGTGCAGTGCATCCCATTTTGGTTGAGACAGCCAAGTATCTCGGTTGTTGTTGAAGATAGAACCTTGCGGTTTTCGCGGTCTTGTGCCACTTTTTTGTGAAACTCAAGATGTCCTGAACGGATTTTTCCTAACTTCTTTCTTTCATAAGTTACAGGGCGTTTTTGAAAATTCACACTTTTTGGACCCCCTCCATATCTACGAAGTTTCTCAGCGATAATGTCAAATTGAAAACTTGTACCATAGCGAATTTTATGTAGAATTCAGTGGCGCACTCAATTTTTTTTCGGGTATGGTTATGGAGATACGACTCAAACTTATGATTTTTTCAATGGAACGCCCTGTATTTTATCACCTCATTAAATTCCTTATTTCTTTCCTTCAAAATGATATATAATATATAAACATAAATTCTTCAAAAATGCTCCAAAATCACTAAAACATTTATTTTTAATAGTAGGCTATGGATTTTTCATACAAAAAAAGTTCAAATTGAAGAATACTACTTGTGATTTTTCCATGAAAGGAACAAGAACAATACTAACACTAATTCACTAACAAAACACACAACGTAGGTAACTAATAGCAACAAATAAATAGTAATAAAAAGTTCATAATGTAGAATAAGCGACTAATTAAATATTTACTCATACTATTGCATTTCGAAGTTATTCGGTAACTTATTCATTGAATTATTCAAATTGATGTCCATTTTCCCTAACACACAATTAACACCATTTCTTAATACGTCTTAATGCATTTAAAATTATGAAAGGACGATTTTGTAAATTCTGGAAAACTGCCTCTGTTGTTGCACGAAGTTCTTCAATATTATTGTGCCTCTTACCGTATATTTTATTTTTCAAAAAACCCCACAAAAAAAGTCCAACACTGACAAATCAGGTGACCTTGCAGACCACCTAATGGGTCCATTTGTTCCAATTCAATGGTCCTGGAAAGTTTCTTCTAAAAACGCCACAATCAACCTCGAATTGTGGGCAGGGGCACCGTCTTGTTGGAATGAAATGGCATTAAGATAGGCGAGGGGAACATTCTCCGGGAATTCTGGTATTACTTCTTCTAAAACTGCCAAGTACCTATTCGCGTTGACAGCCCCTTCAAAAATGCGGTATTTTATTGATGTCCCCAATAAGAAATAGGCTACATTAAAACCAAATCGACCCTGTTGTTGTTGCTCAAAAATTAGGTGTTGGTTTTCATCATACCAGTACCTTATATTTTGCCTGTTAAATAAACCGGCACTGCTTATATGGGCTTCGTCTGACCATATGACTTTACTCGCAAAATTATTGTCCCTTCGAGTTTGGTTCAAAAACCAATTACAGAAATTCACACGCCTCGCTGCATCACCAGGGTATTAATGCTGGACAATATTCACTTTGTAGGGTTTCAATTTGTGTTTTTTTTTAAATCCTTTGTACACGTGATCGTGGAACGCCAGTGTCATTTTCTAACTTCGTACAAGAAGTCTGAGGAGAGACACAGACGCTGGCTACGCCATTAATTTCATCCACTTTATTATTTTCCTTGTTATACGTGTTGGGTCGGGGTTTAGAATACGCACCATAATTTAGTAGATTATTCTTTAGTCGAAATATCGTTGCTCGACTAGGTTGACGCCTCTCTGGATATATAACGTATTAAAAACAATATGTCATATAATGTCTTATTGTAAATTACTAGTTTACCTATTTAAATATAATTCTAATGCTTCGTCAACATTTTCATGGCATTGATTGAAACATTGTATGATATCATACTTTTCGTTGTTCTGAAAAAATCTTTCAGCCATTATAAAATTTCAGAAATTAACAAAATCGCGAAACACAAACACAATAAAACGCATCAAAATTTATCATCATGACAGCAGATGTGTTGATTTCTCCACAGTCACTTGATAAAACAATGCTCCAAAAGCCAACAACAGTGTTTGTAGCATCCATGACCTACTATAAAAAAATCACAAATAATAATCCCTGTAGTAAAACTTTGAAATCAATGGTACTCTATTATAATTCAATGTTTTAGTAATTTTGGAGCATTTTTGAAAACTTCATGTTTATATATTATATATCATTTCGAAGGAAAAAAAATAAGTAATTTAGTGAGATAATAAAATACAGGGTGTTCCATTGAAAAAATCATAAGTTTGAATCTTATCTCCATAAAGATACCCAAAAAAAAAATTGAGTGCGCCCTTGGATTCTACGTAAAATTCTCTATGGTATAAGTTTTCAATTTGACATTATCGCTGAGAAACTTCTTAGATATGGAGGGGATCCAAAAAGTGTGAATTTTCAAAAACACCCTGTAATTTATAAACGAAAGAAGTTACGCAAAATCCGTTCAGGCCATCTTGAGTTTCACAAAAAAGTGGCACAGGACCGCGGAAACCGCAAGGTTCTATCTTCAACAACAACCGAGATATCTGGCTGTCTCAACCAAAATGGGATGCACTGTACCATCATGTACAAAATCACTAAATTGTCATTGTCATTATCTATATCCTACTAAATACGTGGCTACGATTTCGAGAAAATCGGTTCATTCCGAGGCCAGGAATATTATTAAAAACGTTATCGAGTTCTTCGATAGGCAGAAAGCCGCAGGTGTGTAGTCATTTCCTTTGAAAAAGGCAACGGAATTAGCAGCTGCCGCAAGAGGGAGATCGGCTACTTTTATAAAAAAAATCAGGTAATTTTTTGAATTGCCCAACTAAATGTGTAAATAACGATAATTATTAGAAATGAAGTTAAGTCAAGCGACGAGGGCATTCTGAATTTTCCATCTAAAAAAATAAGAAGTGGCCGTTCTAAAAAAATCGTGTTAGATGATTGCGACTTGCGAATATTGAAGAGAACAGTACCTGAAACCTACACCGTCGATAACAAAGTTCCCACGTTAAACATTTTGGTCAATAAGATGGAAGAGAAAATTGGCTATTATGGTATGTTTTAGAGAAAATAACTTATGTTAATGTTCAAATTAATCAAAGCGGAGAAAATTAAATTATAACTGAAGATTAAAAGTGAGGGGCCAGCTACTGTGTGCTAAGTTTTGTAAAAATTAGCTTTATTATAAACTTATGCGATCAAGGCAATTAACGCGTACCTACTCGTATTCGAGTATGTGTTTTTTATATTCAAATATGACAAAAACTGAATTCTCGAGAGAAGGACTTCGGATCCTAGTAAATCCGAGTACTCGTAAATTTAAAAGCCGCTTAAGCGAGGAAATATTAATCTAGCGAAGCTTAAAAACAATATTCATCTTCGCTCGGTTTAGCTCTGTTTTGATTCGAGCGAATTCTTTGCTGGAGTAAGTTTAGTCGTATGTCATAGTTTGTCAAACTAAAATGAATACAAAGGGTGTGGATACGAACAAACGAGAACAATGTTACCTATGTCTTTCTTGTACTTTTACAAATCAACTGCACATCTCGCGTTTAATTGCCGGGATAGCTTTATTTCACTTAGTTTAGTTTATCTCAAGTTAGTTTCGTTTAACTTCCCTTCGCTTCACTCTCAGTGGCCCCTCAGTTTTAGGCTCGGCCAAACCGAGCGCTAGCTATGTACGCTACGTTAGCTGCTTATGTTATGCTCACTACCTGTGCTACACCACGTGGTCACACCGATAGCCATATTATGCAAAAATTTGTAGACGAATTTCAACATTTGACACAACAATTAAGAAAAAATAAATACAAATTTAATGAATATTTTCTATTGGGTGCAATCAATTTTAGACTAACTATTATTCATTTATTAAAGGTCATAACACAACAGTTGTAATAAATGTTTAGTCAATATAGTGAACATAGCGCTCTTTTTGACTCTGCCTTTAAACAATTGCTTTAAACTCTCGCAGTAAAAATTAATCAATCATTTTATATTTTAAAGAAAAAACATGTTTTTAACAATTTTTTTAAATGTTATAGGTGGTCGCGAAACGCTTCGCAACTCTTTCCATCAGACCGGCTTTAAATTAAGAAAAAATTCTTAATGGAAAGAAATGACATTGTTGCATTGCACTCTCGTTACCTGCGGTAATTACGGGGGAACAATTCTTTAGGAGATAACAAGAAACCAGTTACTTATTTAGATGAAACTTTCATTCATCCGTCCTACGGAGTCAGCAAATGCTGACAATCAGAAGAAGAAGCAGGAGTTTATCAAACTAATCGAGCAGGTCAAAGGCACATTATAGTTCATGCTGGTGGATCGTATGGATTTGTAAATAATGAATTGTTAATCTTTAAGTCAAATAGCAAGTCAGCAGACTACCATCACGACATGAACCATACGAACTTCTTGACTTGGTTACAGAAACAACTAATTCCAAATCTACCATCGAATGGTATTATCGTCATGGACAACTCTGCTTACCACAGCGTTCAAATTAATAAACCACCAACGCAATCTGCTCGGAAGGCAACTATTCGTGAGTGGCTGGAAAATAATGGGGTTTCCACAACATGCGAAATGCGAAAAGCAGAATTGGTAGAATTAGTAAAGAAATTTAATTACAACAACACTTTCTATGTTGACGAGTTATTAAAACAGCACGGCCACACTGTACTTCGCTTACCACCGTACGATTGTGAGCTTAATCCGATAGAATTAATTTGGAGTTTAGCAAAACACAAGGTTGCGATGAACAATGTTGGTGAACGTGGTAATGAAATTGAAAATTTAGTTCGAAACGCTTTTGCCTATATCAGCGTATCGGACTGGCAAAAGAATTGTGCTCACGTTAACAATGTAGCACAAGAAATGTGGGAACGTGATGCATTGCTGGATGAAGCAGTGGAAAGTTTGTCTTTCAACGTAAACACAGGTTCTTCCGATGACGAGGAAACAAGTAGTGATGACGAAGATGAAGAGGAAGGAGGTTCAATTTAATCCTTTTCATAAAATTAATTACGAACTTGCCTGTTATTAATTTTTGTTAGCTTTCATAAAATTTCTAAGTATATTTTATTAATAACTTTTAAATAACTTAGTTTCGATGTTTATTTGTAAATTCTCTTGAATGGTTTGAATTATGAGATAAGCGGTTTGCTAATTATTTGCCGGTTATAAATTTTTGTTATGTTTGCATACAATTTCTAAGTATATTTTATTAATAACTTGATAAATAACATAATTTCGATGTTTATTTGTAAATCTCTCTACGTTTTTCATAAAATTAATGAGCTAAGCAGTTTTATAGTTATTTGCCTGTTTTTAATTATTGTTAGCTTTCTATCTCTAATTAATAACTTTTAAACAATTTAATTTCGATGTTTATTTGTAAATCTATCAATATTTTTCATAAAATTAAATGAGCTAAGTGGTTTATAATTATTTCCGTTAATAATAATTCGAATACTGAGTATTCAACTGACCTTACTGTTATAATTATTTAACTTTTGAACTTAATAAAATCCTAGTTCATGAAATATAGTCAATTAAATCCTAGTTAATGCACGTCACATTTAAATTTACCGCCTTGATACTTTTTAACCCGAATGTACCTTTCAAACAAGGGCGACATCAAAGCGCCACCTTCAGGGACTTTGTTTTCTTGGCTATATTCGTGTATTGTCATCAAGAACACGCATGTATGCCAAATTTCAGCTCAATCGGAGATCAGGAAGTTGTTGAAAATTCAATTACAAGATTTTGAACCGGACAGGCAAAGTGAATTGAATAAAAGCGTTAAAAAAGAAAAAAAAAGGTAAAAATACATACGATGAATGTAATGAAAAAATATACATACCGGGTGTAAATCAAATAGGGGCCTCCCCTGTAACTTTTGAACGGGTCATTAGATTTTGTTCAAGTTTTGATGGGTTATATTAGAGCCAGTGTGGGATTTTTTTACATAAAAAAACGATATGACCGACTTCCAGTTTCACCGGAAATGACACAAAAGCTGAAAACTTAAATGGAACCACCTGTATATTTTTACATGTTTGGATTCTACGGCTTGAAATACATACAGTTCATCTGCCAAATGTCAACTCAAACGCCATTTTACTTTCAGCGAGTGGACTTCAGGAGCATGTTGTGTTAATAAGAATTAGAAAATTACAAATTACTGCTTTATTTAATATACAGGGTGGCCCATGTATGTTTCTATTGGGAACAGTGATTTTTAATTTAATTTAATTTTTAAATTTGATCGTTATCAAACCTCACAAAAATTAATTATTAGGAAAAATAATATTGTGGGGGTAATTGTACGTCAATTATCTATATAATTTAGATGGCGTCAGTGATCTAAAATTAAAAAAATAATAAAATTAGAATGGCGCCTGAGTTGGCATTTGACAGATGAACTGTATGTATTTGAAGCCCTAGAATCCAAATATGTAAAAATATACAGGGTGTTCCATTTAAATTTTTTACTTTTGCGTCATTTTTATGTAAAAAATCCCAAACTGGCACTAATATAACCCAACAAAATTTGAACAGAATCTGACGATCCGTTCAAAAGTCACAGGGGTTAATTTACACCCAGTATAGTATCTACTTTCGCGATTCTTGTAATAAATTAAGCGCTGTTAAGCATATATTTTTAAATGTAGGCAAATTGTCTATGAATGGATATAAGGTCTTGCTAAATTCATTAAATAAGTGCAGACTCCGAATGAAGTAGGAATTTACATTCAATGATATATAATTCGTTGCATTAGAGATACTAATCATATTATTTCTGTCTTTAATTGATATCTTGAACATCGCTCTTAAAATGCTTATTGAGTGATCTTTTTGACAACGGCTGTTATACATTTTATAATACAAGTACCGTAAAAATTTATTTTGTACAATTTTGATGCTGTTTTTACGTTTCTGACAATACGGAAACCATATGATCGCTCCATATTCTAACTTGAGTAATATTGCTCATAACACGTTCAAAAAATAACATAACATTCACGCCATTCCTTGCAGAGTAGAGAAAACAATCCCTGCCTTGTTTATTTTGAAATCTTTCGCCATTCTTTCCTATCCCTGCATACCTCCCTATCTTCCTTAAGATTCATACAATGGCTCTGACATCCCATTTTATTTTTAACACTCCTTATCTTTCTTTCTTTTATCATACATTCTACTGCATTCAGCCTAGTTTTACGCGGCCTCCCAGGCCTAGCCTTACCTCTAACTTCATTCACATACTTTTGGTAGAGTACTATTTTTATACGTATCGATCATCGTTTTTTCTTCGCCACACTCCATTATACAACCATTCTACATGTTATCCCTTCTGGTTTTACCGCACGCGCTCCGCTGGAATCTCATGCCCACGGCGTTTATTTTACTTTCGTGCTTTTTTTGACATACCCATGTCTCCCTTCCATATAGTACTGACGAAACAAATACGCCATTATACATTGCTCGTTTCGCAGCTACGCTCATGCTTTCGGTTTTCATTATCGTCCATATACGTACAATCACTTTCCTTTCAGTATTGCCCCGACGTCCAATCTCGCCATCGTCCGTTGCACCATTTGCATTGAACATTCTACCCAGATATACCAACTCGTCCACTTGTTCCACACTTTCATCATGCAGGGTAAATACTCTACTCTCTATACTACTATATCAAACTTCCTCAGAGCAGTTTGTAGGTCATCCGCATTCTCACTTTATAAGGACCGAGTCATCTGCATACACCAGAACTCGTACATTTACGTAACCAACCATTACACCATTTGTATCGGTACATGGTACCTAACACATTTATCTATATATACGTTGAACAACCACGGTGACATTACACAGCCTTGTGCTCATTATTATAGTATTAACATCTGCTCTCGCCCTAACGCATGCCCGACTACTGTTATACACTGCCCTTATTCCGTTTATTAAACCTTTACTTAAGCCATATTCATTTAATTGTTCTCACAGCTTCTCCCTGTTCACTTGATCTTATGCTTTCTCCAGATCTACAAACGCATAGTACAGCTTCTTTTTTTACACTTAAAAACTTTTCGATCACCTGCTGGAGAGAAACCATCTGATCAACACATCGTCTCCCTGATATGAAGCCACTCTGCACGTCCCGGATCTTAATAGTTTCACGTATTCTATCAATCAGTACTCTTCCAATCACTCGGCACTTTTTCACACTTAAGACATACGTTGAATAATTCACACAATCTTTGTGTAAGCTTTGCATCTCCATATATTAACATTTCACTAATGATTTCATTTTGGGGTACGTTTTGTATTTTTGACCCATTTTCAGAAGAGTTTTTTAATTCCCTCGAAATCATTCCGTATTTTCTCTCCTTCCACAGCCGTCACATCCTCTTTACGTATTCTCACTGCTCCCTTCGCTTTTTAATATGTACACACCATACAATCGCTTTTTCTGTCTCAGTTTTTGCAGCAATCATTTCCATGTACGCATCTTTTTCCTTGCACACTGCCTTTTTTTGCCGATTCATTCCACCAAGCACATTCTTTTCTCTCTACCAATAGTCGCTATTCTATACATCTGCACGGCGCAACTGACAACACAGCCTTTCAAGGTTCAACGCCATTGTCTTTTATTTGTTCATTCCAGCCTGCTTCTTTCACATTTACCTTTTTACTCACGGCATCTACGTATTTCATTCTGACATTATCTACTGGTTTGTCTACCCTAACTCTGAACGTTAGCGATACGTTCGCCTTCCTTCTCCAGACCACTTTTGCCCTAAATACACTCTCCATACAACCGCAAAGTGGTCACTCTCCGATCCACGAATTACTTTTGTATCTCTAGGTTTCTAAGCCGTTCATCATACATTATCATGGCAATCATATTTTTAGATTCACCTCTTTACCATTTATGCATATGCACATTTTTATGCTTAAACCACGTATTAGATTAGACAGGTTTCTTTCACATATATGTTCACCAGGCGTGCACCATTTTCATTGACTGTTCGGTCTCCGAACTTTCCTATGACGCGTTCAGTATGTTCTCTCTATACACCCACTCATCCATTCATATCTCCCAATATCACCACTATGTCGTTTGACTTACAACCGTTCAATCGTTCTCTACATCATTCCAGAAGTTCTCACACTCTTGGTTTCTTTCTCCATTCACTGGTGCATAGCATGCAATGAGAAAAATTTTTCGAAATTCCATTTTCATTCTAACTCACATTACCCGGGGGGATACCAATTCGTACTGTTTAACACATCTTCTCGCTCTTTCACTCACGATCAATCGAACTCCTTAAGGACCATGCATTTCAGGCACAACTCCTGACCATAGTGCTAGACTGCCATCCTCCATCTCCACGGCATCCTTTCCTTTGCACTGATACACACATAATATCGAGCTGCCTTTCGTTCATTACATTTGCAATTTCGAGTTCTTTACCATGCATATCTCAACATTCCACGTACCAACTCGCCACTCTTTTCTTGCACTGTCGTCAGCAATGGGCCCTGTCTGTTACGACCTTGACCATCCCTTATACCTAGGTCGATCACAGGCATTCGTGTCGTTATTTTTAGTACCAAATTAAATTAGCAGACAGACCAGTTCCTAGCCCAATCGTGCCTCAGACGATGTAACATTCCCTACTAACGGTATCCTCCTACTACCGGTATGTTTATTTGCCTACTGCCCCAACAAGAAAGATATAAATAATATAAATGTGTATCCTTACTGTATATATATATATATATATATATATATATATATATATATATATATATATATATATATATATATATATATATATATATATGTATGTATATACAGTGCTAGTCAAAAATCCCCTCCCCCCCATTGTATCTTTTGAACGGTTTTACTTATACTAATGAAATTTGGAGGGTGAATATAAACGGATATAAGCTTCTCAACTAGTCATGACAAGTGGCGTAATAGTCATATATGACGTCACGGGGCCACAGTGGCCAATAATTTTAAGTAGTACCTTATAGCAAGTGACATCTCGTTTGAAAGGTATTAAAATTACCTATTCAGTAATACTAATTTTGTTAGGGTTTAGGTTGATTTTGATAGAAAAATTAAATAAATACTAAAATTATAGTTGAAAAAGTAAATGTTTGGGCAGGTATTTTGGGAAACCACATAGTTGGACCTGTTTTTCTCAATGCTAACTTAACCGGTGAAGTGTATCTGGAGATGTTACAAAACGCAATTGAACCGTTAATTCTTGAAATTTTGGAAGATAATCTAGATGAATTCGGCAACTTGGAAATAACGTTCCAACAACACTATTATGGTGCAGTAAGACGTTACTTGGATGAAGAATATCGTGGCATATGGATTGGACGACGAGGTCCGATATAATGGCCAGCTCGGTCACCAGACCTGACACCATTAGATTTTTTTCTGTGGGGGTACTTAAAATCTAAGGTTTACGCTACAGCACCTGGCAGTATGCACATTTTGAAACAAAGAATTGTTGAAGAATGTAGAGCAATTTCCGCAGACACATTTGAACTAGTACGACAAGAGTTTAGCAATGTGATGCATTACTGTCAGGAATTAAGTGGAGCACATTTCCAACATTTACTATAAGAATTGGTCCTTGAATCTTGATTAATTAAATGCCAAACTATAATTTTAGTATTTATTTAATTTTTCTATCAAAATCAACCTAAACCCTAACAAAATTAGTATTACTAAATAGGTAATTTTAATACCTTTCAAACGAGACGTCACTTGCCTTAAGGTACTATTTAAAATCATTGGTCACTGTGGCCCTGTGACGTCATATATGACTATCACGTCACTTGTCATGCCTAGTTGAAAAGCTTATATCCGTTTATATTCACCCTCAAAATTTCATTAGTATAAGTAAAACCGTTCAAAAGATACAAGGGGGGGAGGGGACTTTTTACTAGCACTGTATATATATATATATATATATACATGTGCAGTCAATAGTGCGTGGGTGGAATATTGTGGGTTTATTAAGGAATACTTCTAAAGTTTGTTGATGGGATGTCGTGTGGTATCCTTAAAGCTACAAACCTAAAATTTTTCACTTGAATCCCAAAATTTATACAGGGCGATTTATGTTAAAGTTGCATTGGGATATATTATTCGTCATACAAGACTATTTAATGACACTGGTGTGATAAAAAAGTTATTTTTTGCAAAAAAAAGAGAGGCGCGAAAATAGTATTTAGGATACCTATAGCATTGAATTTCTACGAAAAATACGGTTCCTTTAAACCCATGTCGGGTACGATTGTTAAAACTAGTAATATCGTAAAGTAAAATTAAGTGCAAATACCATCATTTTGTCTAAGGTTTGAACTCAAACAGCTAAACATTTTGCAACAATAATAAAAATATAGAGAACTAAGAAAATCACTTATTTTATCCCACGGTAACAATCATGAATACGTATATGTAACAGAAGGATAAAATACAAGACATGCCAGATGTGATTCATTAAAATGTAGAGCCCCTTTCTATAACAAACCCAAACGTAAACGTTGTCATAAGAATTCATTTTATTAGCTTAAATGATAAAAATAAATAACTAGATCGAATCCATAATCCAAAGTATGAATAAAAAAAAGCAAATAAATATAAATTAAATAAACAAATAATTAGCTCTAATTCGTAATCCAAATTTTAAGTTAAAAATAATTCAATAATTTTTCTTTTCTCAAATAATTAACAGAAAGTCCGGTAAGAAGCACTAGAACCAAAAATCGCTCAGGAAACATTCTAATTTAAATACTAAGTGAATGAAATTAAGTAAGTAAAAAATATGGGTGTGCTAATAGTGTATGGGTGGAAGATTGTGAGTTTATTAAAGAATATTTCTAAAGTTTGTTGGTAAGATGTGGGATATCCTTAAGGCTACAAACCTAAAATATTTTCACTTGAATCGTAAAGTTTATATAGGGCCATTTATATCAAAGATTCATTTTTTTAAATGTAACCCCCTGTATATTATTGCATATTTGGATTCCTTGGTCAGTTCTAGTGCGTATTTAAATTAGATTGTTCCCTATTCGATTTTTTGTTCTCGTGGTCCTTACCGGACTTACTGTTATTTATTTGAGAAAAGGACAATTATTAATTATTTTTAATTTAGAATTTTGGTATGCGACATAAACTATTTCTTTAAACATAGAGGAACGAGTGAAATCCACTGACTTTTTATGGGGAAATATCCTGCCGGGTAATAAATTTCATGGTTTTTTTGTGTTACCTTCTGTTTTTGAGTTACGTCATTTTTTACTTGGCTTTTATTTTTTAAGAAAGGGCTTTTTCTGGCCTTTTTAATGACTTAACATATGACATAGTTATTTTTAAAAGCTAAAGAGATGCAGCTGTTTTTCCGGTTTAATTTCAGAATTATTAATATTATGGACCATGAAAGCTATTGTTGATGACGAATGCTACTCATGTTACTTTGACGTTTAGTTTGTGCTTTTCAGTTTGCTTAGTATTTTTAGTCGCTAGAATTCATTTTCGTAATCTAGAAAACTGTGATATAGTTGAATGTGCCGGCTGCACAGCAATATTTTGGTCTCTCTTTTGATCTCCGTCAGCCTTTTCAGCGCACTATTAAAAGACTATATGATGCTTTGAGTTGTAAGTATCAATGGCTCAGATCTTAAGTTTTCAGACTCCATTACTCTGTTGGGGATGACTGTATCTTCAAATCTACCATGGGTTGACCTTCTATCAGCTACCAAAACAGCTGCTCGTAAAATAGGCTTTTTGTACAGATCTAAGCAGTATTTTATCCCCCGACAACTCTGTCTCCTGTATTACGCTCAAATTAGAATATAATTCTCACCTCGGGGTTGGTGTTCCCCAATACCCTCTCGATATTGTTGATCGTATTCAAAAGAGGCTTACCCGTCCTTAACTTCTCACATACAGTCACTTGAGCATAGAAGAATCGTTTCAGTTCTTTTTTTGTATTGTCGGTACTACAATGGCTATTGCGCTGCTGAATCACATTCTTTCATGCTATCTCGGGCTACCTTTACTAGGAATACTCGGTTCGCTCATTCACATCATCAGTATGCAGTACAAATGTCCAGTTGTCGTACCAAACGGGCGCAATCCACATTCTTCTACACGGCTTCTAAACCCTGGAATGATCTCCCAAGTTCCTGTTTTCCTCCCACTTATGATATGACGAAATTTAAGGTAGCTGTTCATAGGCATCTCATGGCAATTCAATGTCCCTCTATCCATCCTCCTAAGTGTTTTTGAGTGCCTTAGCACGATAGCCCAAATTTAGCCTGTTCAGATCCACAATTATTAAAAAAAATCACAAATCGATTTTAAATAACTACTATATTATTTAACTGCTAACGTGAAATTGTAATTTTAATAAATTTTAAATTACAAATATTGTAGCGTCCCCCAGGTACCCTATCTTGAAAAGTGTAATGTGAACTTATTTGCAATAATGCGCTCCAATTTTAAAGGGGACATAGTTTTATTAGATAGCGCCAACAAAATATTGCGACATTCCGTACCTGGAAAGCTAACATCAGCGTTTTGAGAACATTGTTCATAATCAGGGAGTGTATTGTCATCTCCGTTCACTTTACGCGAGGTAGAGGTAATAAAGCGTTCAGAATTACTATTTCTAACACTAAGTGACTGACCTTCGCAAAAATTTGATGAGGGTGCTTTGTCCGGAGATAGGCCCGAACTCTGTGCACCATTTGGACCTCCATTTACGGGTGTAGTGACTAGCTTTTCGATGGTCCTCTGCATTACAGCGCTCTGCTCGAAGAGAGTTTCCAGCAATTTCCGGACAACCTCCTTTAGACCTTCTAATTCGGCGTTCTTGGGGCTACCATCTGGAGATCCCGTCACCGGGTTATGTCCATTATCGACACCTTGGTGGCTACCGTACATATCTACTCCAAGAAATTCCGATTGGTCCATAATTATGGGCATCAACAAACAAAAATTAGTATTATCTTAGTTACATGTACGGAACTTTAAACCGTCAATAATAGGATTAACCTGAAAGCAAAGGTTGCATATTTCATTAACCCATCGTTCGACAGGTATTACTGCTTAATTAAAATAGTACAATTGCAAATTTTAGCAAAAGAGGGAAACGTAAAATTTGACACAGTGTAATTGGCATTAAAAAAAACAAAAAGAAATTTTTAGGCTTCTATTGAAATACCAATTACTGAGAATTTATTGCAAAGTGACAACCTCAACAATTCCCTAAATCAGAAACGTCGGTTGTATGTCTAACAACTCACTATTTTCATTGAGGCAATTGGCTTCAAACAAAAAACCAACAATGCGAAAACATAGCTGTCTACAAGCACAGATAATAAGCACAACACCACATTTTAAAGATCGGTACCTACAATTATCAAACTGGAAGGTAACACATTTCAAGCCTTACATACACATCGTCAGTATTTTTATTTATATATCTCAACGATTACATTCTTCGGTGTTCCTTGGCATCCCAAAGGCGGCAGTTACGCACTTGTACCTCTGAGGCCTTAAGCGGTTCACCATAAATAAACATTCACCCTTCCCCAAAATATGTTACGTAACCAGTATCAAACAAGCCTGGAAAAGTAATAGTATTGTGGTGTAATACGCTAAAATCGGAATAGCAACTCTTATTAGATAATACAACTGTCCTTAATGAAATATGGTAATATAATTAATCAAGAAGTCAACGCTTTCCAGATTAATTGCAATTCTATAATTAATAAAAGAATTTCTTAATCAGTGAAAAAATTTGTGCACAATTATTCCATAAAAATCTTTCTTTATATGTTTTAATTGACTTATAAGAAAATTGGCTCCTCCCTTGGCCCTTCATAACAGACGTTAATAACTCTTCTCCTTCACAATGCATGTTTTTCAACAAAAAAAATAATGGTTCAAAAGTCAAGTACGAGTATGATAACAGCTTATATTTTTCTTTTTAATTAAAAGTGGAAAAGTTACTGTAATAAAAACGGACAAGAAATAAACACGCCCTTAATGCAACACAACCCCATTCTGGTCACGAGGGACCACTCTGTAGGGCCCCTCAGGTACCCTATCTTGAAAAGTGTAATTTGAACTGATTTGCAATGATGCAAATTCAAGAACGAAGCAATCGCTAAGTGATTTATCTTGACTTTACTGACAATAATGTTACTATTACTCAAATTAATTGCTTGCCTTACTTTGACTTTCCTGACAATAATTAAAAGATTAATTTAATTACTCACAATCCTCAAATCTGACCAAACGAATGGGCCGTCTAGTGGTAGGTTTGTTTTGCTATTTGAATTAGATACGCTGGATGACGTAAGTGTTGCATCATGTGGGGCAGCTAAAACAAATTAAACTACTCAAATTAAAATTAACGAGCTTTGCGTAATGGTGGTTTAGCCCGTTAATGTGCTGTTGTGGGAAAGAACCACCAATAAAACCCACTTTATTCATAAATAAATAATGGTACATTAATTAATCTAATAACATAAAAAAAACAATGAAAGGGTTAAATATTATTAATATTATTAAACAAAAACACCATTAAATCAGGTTAAAGTGCGTACAAAATTAAGAGAAAAATAAATACAAAGCCATTTAGTTACACATAAACACAAAAAAGCCCTGTAGTCACACTCACAATTGTGTTAAAAATAATCAGAATAAAAATCGTAATACCTTTAATAATAAGGTAAATTACGGTACATATAAAATACAGCAACAGTAAAATTGCACAGTTGATAATAAGGTAAATGCAAGGACAAAAAATAGACAAGGAATTTACACATACACAGTTGTTTAGTGACTACTAAAGCACATAGTACATACATAAAATTACAACAAATTACATATAAAGAAAAATTAGTTCACAGGCAAACAATTCTACTTAACAAACTGACAAAAAAACTCATTAAAACAAATCCTTACAAGGGTAAGTTGTAAATAGATCATAACATCGTGACCGATATATAAGGTTGAGTGCGTTAGAAAAATACAACGCCCCTTTCTCAGGTTACATATTCATCTATACAAAAATAAAAACAATAAACATAAAATTCGAGTGTTTAATGGTCATCTGGACCCGGGAGTATGTACACACCCGGCAATTGCACATTACAATAAATAACCGAGCAGTATCCGTTCCCCAGGCCCACCTCTACACAAATATAAATATAAACAACTAACAACAATGCTAATTCATACAAATACAAGAGTGAGGGAGCGCTATACTGTCCTTTATTTTAGCAGATTTCAGCTTAATGACCCCCTTGCGAATGAGATGCCTCTGCAAGGCATTGCTCGATTTTTAATGTTATATAGACTTGTAGAATTCTTTGCTGCCAGCCTTAATTTATATAAATATACCTACTTACGCTTGAATATATATTCCTCTAAGTGATCACAGACACAAATCGTTAACATACGCGGTTTAACTTCAGAAAGGGCGACTGTTATTTATAGATTAATATTTGAAAAACACATTAAAACTGAACACCCGAAGGAAACGACAAATTCGCGTTGGTTAATTATTTTAAAGACAAACTGTTTACTATGAAGGTATTAATTAACCCTATCGATCTAGCTCCGTCGACATTCTACCTCTAACTATAACTAAACTTTTCCTCGTATTTCGAACTAACTACATTTACTCTCGCAATCAACCCCCATTTTTCAAAAATAATTAAAAAAACAAAAAATTTATTATGTTGGAACTGGTTCATATTAATTACGACATCTTAATTTTAAACATGTGCATTCGTCCGTAACAAGCGCTATATTTAGATCTCAAGTTTCAACCTACCAAACAAAGACGTCTTTGATTGTAGTGTGTACCGAAGTGACATTTTTACATCAAGAATTTGTACGCCTAAGTATTTACAGGTTTTAAGTTCTTCAAATTTATATTTCCCAACCTCTTGGATCCTTCTTAGTCCTAGCTAGTGTTCCTTTTGACATATCATATATTTAGTCTTCATGAATATGTAGTCCTTTTTTTACTTCTTCTTCGTCCAAAATAATATATGTAATCCTATATTAAAGTCATACTCTTTTTCAATATTTTGTTTCATAATATGGATGACATCTGTGGTTCCTTTTCCTTTGCGGAAACCGAATTGGTAGTTTCCTATTTCATTTTCAGCATATTCTTTTAATCGTGCTTGTAGAAGTGTGGACAAAATCTTATAAGTTGAATTTAAAAAAATTATTCCTCTATAGTTACGACATTTTTCATGCTCTCCTTTTTTATGTAATAATGTTACTACTCCGTTATTCCATTCTTCTGGCATCTTATTTTCTCTCCAGATGTTTCTGATAATTGAATATATTTTGATGTGCACATGTTCTCCACCGTATTTTATGAGTTCCCCATTTATCTCATAGCAACCTTGTCAATTTTTGATTTTTTTTATAATTTCTTTTATTTCTTCTAGAGTAGGTTCTGGTGTTTCTTCAGGTTCTTGTTGCATTTCCTCGTTATTTTGTAGTGTATATCTAGTATTAAGAAACATTTATCTATTTTTACAATAATTAATTATGTATTATTTCTAAATCATATTTATGTCACAACTAGGTTAATATTACAAATTGCAATCATGCTGAATAGAATAAGTTATTATTGCAAGAAAAGTCAGCTCTTTTTAAATTGTAACATGACATAGATAATAGGTTATAAATATAGCTCCATACAGTAATAAAGTTAGTGATAAGTGATAAGTTAATCAGTTCATCAATCACCAATCAATAGCTATTATGATACTCGTAGTGTTAAAGTACGAGTGAAGTGTAGGGTTAGAATATGTAAGAATACTCACATCATGTATTAACAATAAATATGTATACCAATTCGAATCTGTAACTATTCACGTCAACTTAAAGTAGTTATCACCTGGAAACCCCGAGGATCACATATATCACATGGCGATCCTGCCAGGATATCCTTACTAATAAAATCAGATAGATTAGGTGAGAAAAAATGGCGAATGGTTATAGACTATCGATTATTAAATAGACGTATAGAAAACGATAAATTTCCTTTACCCTGTATTACCGAAATTTTAAATTCATTATCCGGTGCAGTTTATTTTTCACACTTGGATTTAGCGCAAGGTTATCATCAAGTACCTTTGCACCCCGACAGTAGACCGTGCACAGCATTTACTACAGCTACTGGTCAGAATCAAATGACGAGGTTACCAATGTGATTAAAAATTAGTCCTAGTGCATTTTCAAGAGTAATGACAATTGCTATGTCAGGATTAAATTATGAGTCATGTTTTATTTATTTGGATGATATTATTGTTTTTGGACGAAATCTATTGCATCATAATCAAAATTTAGTAAAAGTATTGCAACGACTACGTAATGTAAATTTTAAATTAAACCCAAGCAAGTGTACCTTTCTTCAGAAGGAACTTTTGTATTTAGGCCATGTCATTTCATCGGCGGGTGTTTTACCCGACCCAGACAAACTAGCCGCTATAAAAAACTATCCAGTGCCAACAGACGCCAATGCTACTAAACGTTTTGTCGCGTTTGCTAACTATTATCGGAAATTCGTAAACAACTTTGCTGATTTAGTAGATCCTTTAAATCGTCTAACGCGAAAAAATTCTATTTTTAATTGGACTTCAAAATGTCAAAACTCATTCGACGCTTTAAAAAACTTATTGAAGCACCCACCCATTTACAATATCCAAATTTGGAGAGCGATAACCGTTTTATTCTTCGTACTGATGCTTCAGGCCATGCTCTGGGAGCCGTATTGTCAAATGGGAATGATAATCCTGTTGCTTATGCCAGCAGAACTTTGAATCTTGCCGAACGTAATTAACCAATCATTGAAAAGGAACTCTTAGCAATTGTATGGGCTGTTAAACATTTTAGGCCATATCTATACGGTAGACAGTTTGACATTTATACTGATCACCGTCCCTTAGTATATTTGTTTGGAATGACAAATCCCTCTAGCCGACTTACAAAATTTCGACTTACATTAGAAGAATATGACTTTACTGTACATTATGTTAAAGGAAAAGAAAATGCTCCAGCTGATGCCCTTTCTCGAATTTGTCTTGAGTCTCGCGAACTTAAACAACTTTCTAGTAAGGTGATTCACCACATTAACATTATGGCACGTGCTCAACTTAAGCAGCAACGTACTTTAGAGGACGAAACTGATGATTTTACGGACAATAGGATTGATCACCCTGGCATCGTAGAATTGCTTAAATACCCAAATAATTCTGTACTAGTACAACCCTTAAAAGACGACGACTTTAAAATGAAGAATCAAGATAATAATAAATTGTTTAAAAATGTGGTGTATATACCCGACACACACATAATTTGTATTAGTGACACTTCTCCATCAGCGTCTGCATACGGTGCAACGTTGAGAGATTTAGTCAAGTGTTGTAAAATAAATGGCATGCAATGGCAGGTCAATATTACAAATTACAATCATGCTGAATAGAATAAGTTATTGCAAGAAAAGTCAGCTCTTTTTAAATTGTAACATGACATAGATAATAGGTTATAAATATAGCTCCATACAGTAATAAAGTTAGTGATAAGTGATAAGTTAATCAGTTCATCAATCGCCAATCAATAGCTATTATGATACTCGTAGTGTTAGAGTACGAGTGAAGTGTAGGGTTAGAATATGTAAGAATACTCACATCATGTATTAACAATAAATATGTATACCAATTCGAATCTGTAACTATCCACGTCAACTTAAAGTAGTTATCACCTGGAAACCCCGAGGACCACATATATCACAATTTTCTGTCAATAATTTTTTTAAATATTGTTGCATAATTCTTTTATTTCATGTTCTTCATAAAATGTTCCATTTTCATGTTTTATACCTCATGGTTTGATATTTTATTTTTGTTTATTTGGCGATATAAGGGTTTTATATTTTTTATTCTGTTTTCTTCTATTTCATCCATTTTCTTATTCAACAATTCTTTTTTCTTTTCTTTACATAATTTAGTTACTTCGTTTCATTTTATCTTATAAGTCTTTTCATCTTCTTCTTCACCTGTTTGTAACCATTTTAATCTTGCATTTCTCTTTCTTCTCGTTACCTTTTCACAGTGTTGGTCATACCATTCTTACTAAATTTCTGGCTTCTATACCCTATTTCTACTTCTACTCCTTGTATTACGTTTTCTTTAATATATATATATATATATATATATATATATATATATATATATATATATATATATTATCCATGTTTTGTTAACATCTCCGGGTAGTAGTTTGGGTCGAGTTTTGTTTATTTCTACTTGATATTGTCTTCTTGTGCCTTCGTCGTGTAGCTTCGATATCATCCATTTTTTCTGTTTCGTCATTCTTACTGTATTTTCTTTCCTCTCTTAATTTCGCTACAACTAAAAAGTGATCTGTGTATAAACTAGTTCCTCTAAACGACCTTACGTCATTTAATGATGCTGCATATTTTCTAGAAATTAACACTTGATCTATTTCATTCCCTCTATTTGTACCTGGTATTTGTCATGTCATCTTTTGGATTGGTTTGTGTTTGAACTTGGTGCTGTTAATTACTAAATTTACTGCTGCTGCGAAATTGCACAGTCTCTCCCCGTTTTTGTTTGTGTTATCGTGTAGGGTGTCTTGTCCTGCTACCTCGCTAGAACATGTTTCTTTACCAATTTGGGCATTAAAATCTCCTATTAATATCAAGTTGTCATACTTGTTTACTTTGTCATAAATGTCTTCTAAATAATTATAAAATTGTTCCATTTCTCTATTTTCTGCAACTTCTGTTGGTGCATGTGTGTTCATTATTGTTAGATTTGCTGGATTTGATTTTATTTGTAGATATGGTATTCCTCCATTTATTGCTTTAAAATTTAATATTTCATCTTTATACTTCCATTAACTATAAATCCTATTCCGTTACTTCCTTATTTTACCTCGCCTGCGTATAGCATCAGATAATCATTCTTTTTTTATTTGTCCTGTTCCTTCCCATCTAATTTCTGCTGCAATATTAATTTTATACATTTTTAATTCATTTACTAATTCTCTCATTTTTTCTTGTGCTGGCAGAGTATTTACATTCCATGTTCCCAGTTGAAATGTTCTCTTTTGCTTTTTGACTTTTCTTTTATTGTTTAATTTGTTTTCGTTGTCCGTTATCATAGCCAAGGTCGTCATTTGTGAGGGCAGATGTTTTTTTTAACGAACGAATAAACAAGCTAAGATTTGCCTAACGTGCTAAAGCACTCAGGAACACTGAGAGGGTTACGGATATTGTTACGCTGCTGAGAAATGTTTATGAATGGCTACCTTAAATTAACTTAGGTCAAAGTTTGGAGGAAAACAGGAACTGGGTAGTGCATTCCACAATTTGGTCGCCGTGTGAAAAAATGTAAATTGAGCCCGTTTAGTGTGACACGATTGAATTTTGTTTGCGTAATTATGGTGTGAATGGGCAAACCGAGTGTTCCTAGCGAAGATGGCCTTTGAAGGTATTAAGGAGGGTATTTCGGAGGCATACTTGCCATGGTAATAGAGATAGAGCAAAGAAAGAACCCAAACTATTCTTCTTTGCTCAAGAGGCTGTAGGTCTAAAGTCAGAGACGGGTCATTTATAAACCTGATAGCTCTTTGGATGCGGTTAACCATATCAAGGGCGTATTGGGGAGCACTGACCCAGAGGTGGGAATTGTATTCCAACTGTTTGGTCTTGGCGATGATCCTTTTGCAACTATTCCTTGCGGCAATATAGTTAGCGTGATTTTCGATAGATTTATTTGATTTCCATTTGGTATAGAGTTTATGCTTTTGTGATAATGCATCAGTGCAAGCCCTATTAAACCAGGGTTGGGAATTGGCATGACCTACACGATTATGTTTTTTTCGAATGTATAACTCCATACCCATCAGGATAACTTCAGTTATTGAAGCAGGCGAATCAGTGTTTCCAGGGGAGACTTGTGTTTCTGATAGAAACAGAACGTCCGGTTGCACTTGTTCAAGGTGTTGTTGAACAGCATTAAGATTCGACCTGATACTACGTATGTGGTTATAAGTCTAGTTTTTTTTGTATCTGGTTTCATCTTTTCTTTAAATTTCAGTTTCGACTACGTCATATCCCATTCGTACACATTTCCATCAATTGTTTTTTTCTGGTATCCTATTTTTACTTTACTCCCAACGTTCACTTCTTCTTTTGCATAGCTTCTTATTTTTTTTTTTTTGTATATCTATCTCATTACTGGTCGGATCGTTCAGTGTATATTCTCTTACCTTGAAGTCTATTCTCTATTTTTATTCACCATTATTTCCTTCTTTTGTTCCCACGTTGACACTCTGGCTACTATTGCTTGTTTTTCCGAATTTTTCCCTCTTTTATATACTTCTGTAATGGTTGTATTAATCGCTAATTCTTTTTTTATAATCTTGTCTACATTTCTTTTATATCTCACTCTTCTCTAACTTATAGGCACTTAATTATTATATTTTGTTTTTTCTTTTGTTTTTCTTGCGCTTCAACAATATTTTCTAAAGCTGAGATTCTTATTTTCATTTATTCCCTTTCTCTATTCCATTATTCTTCTTTTCGTGTTAATTCTTCTTGAACGATCTCTCATTTCTCTTCATAAATTTTTCCCAAGTCTTTCTCTCGTGTTTTACTTATCTTTCTACTCTTTTGTAAGATTTTTATTGATTCTTCAAAATGTTCTCTCTCTTGAGTTTCTTTTCTTTTCCTTTTAGTATTTTCTAAGTCTCTTTCGTTACCTATTGATGTTGCTCTATCCTTTATTTTATTCTTGAATTTGTTTACATTCATTGGATTACTATGCCTCAATAACCCAGTATCATAACGCTTCACGACTAAGTTTGCTTAATTCACTTAGGTTTATTTCCTTTTATAATTTACTTTACCTTACTGCACATAATTCATTGTATATAAATTTTACCCCGTTGTATGTGTATAAATATGTATAGATTTTGCTTTATTTCAATGTGAACAGGTCTTTATTCAATTTTGTTATTTGATAACCGCCGCGAAAAAGCCTTTACGGTATCGTAAAAATTATTTACCAAAAGTTTTTTATCTGATATCTCTCAACCGAATTTTACTGCTTTACACTAATTAATGTTTACACTCTAATCTGCAATAATTTAAACTTTATTATTTCTATATTTCACTCCTAAACTTTAATTTTAAACTGCACTACTGAAATCGCGATCTTCACAACAGCAATCCCACCACTTCAATTCAGAAAAATAAAAAATAAAAATGTAGTTTCTAAAATGCATCACTTCTGGAGTTGTAATAATATAAGTATACTTTCAAAATTTAAACGTTACAACAGCAATTGCAGCTGTCGTCGTTAGTAAATATGGTTTTTATATTCTGGAGTTTGAATACTAATTAAGATTGCTAGAATGGTTAAACTCCTTTCAGTAGAAATAATTAACGAAAGATAATCATCTAAAAATGTTTGTGAATGTAAGTGTATATATGGGCGTTGAGTTTGGTTATTCAATAATATAAGTTGTTTCCTTTATAACAAAAATTGTACACAAACGTATTTTGTATATTTTTAATGCTTATCAATACATGCATTATTCAATGTAATACATACAAATGTTCATTATTTAAGTAATCGATACTCTGTCATGGAGGTAGGATTTAACGCATTGTGTAGAGGTAACCACGCTACATTAATTGAAACCCATTTACTGTTAACATTCGGCTATGATGAGCATTAAAAAATAATGCTCATGCGATTAAAGCGTAAAAAATGTATAGTTGTGAATTAAAATTTACGTAAATCTTTAAGAATTTTAAATATTCCTCTAAGAATTAAGTAATTACATAAGAAATTAAAAAATTTAATTATTTTGTACAATGTCAAATAATATTTTTAAAGTGAATATTTTATCCCACTTAACCAACTATGTATTATTTACCGTTTTCGAAATACGACCCTCTATTGACAATTATGTGTTAATGGTGTTAAAATCTATTATGATTGTATTAATAATTATTTTCGTAAATGAATAATTTCAAGTAATGAAAATCTACATAATCCCATTTCAGGATGGCAATCCCTGAAAACTATAGATTAATCATTTTCTTCATGTTCAAGGTACCTAGATTGTGAATAAGGATATTGTACCAGATTTGTGTTTCTATTAATAAGGTGTTTTTCATTTACATTTAAAATTTTATACCCATTCATTTCACGGAACGTTTACATCTTAACAATCATGACGATTAAGTATGGATGCATTTACTCTCGCAATTGTTTATTCAAATTTTAATTTACCTCCCTTTGAATTATGTATAAGTTAATTACTACCTACTAAAAATTAATTCAATTGATTCATTTTAAAGTTTATTTTGCAATAAAAGTATAGGGTTTTTTTTGTTATTAAAACTATGTTCCTATTTTACATTGTGTGGGAGATTGCACTGAATGATAGCAGATGATAACATACAAACAGTATACTGTTGTGTAGTGATAGTTATTTGTGTGTTACACTGATTATTTAGCAACAGCGATAGTACTTCACTATGTAGCATTTCTCTAAATCCTGTATTGGTTTGATTGCTATCATTTATCAAATTTCCATTCCATTGAACTTACTTAATATGTATAATTGCTAACATATTTAATATTCGTAATAGTCAATAATGAAAATAAACCAAACGTTAATATGCCTATTTAATTAAATCCAAATACATCAATGCTTTGTTTACAATACCTAATTAAAAATCAATCTTATTACTAGTTAGCACTCTTATCAGTTAATATACCACAATAATTTTCTATCAAAATTGAAGGGAATGTTCTGCGTTTTTTGACTCGTCACGGAGGCCTCAAATGGGTGATGCTGCCTGCTGTCGCCATGTTTCCTTTGTTCTCCCAATACGTTGTTTGGGGCTTTGTTGTGGAATAACATGTTTCCACCTTTCTTTCCAATAATTTAACGATTTTGTTATTAATTACTGGATATATAGACAGTCCTTCAAAGATCATTTTAATTATCTATAGTTTTAACTACAAAAGCTTGCGACAGCAAACAGCAAAATGAACCACAAACCGCAACGCTTCCGTTTTTTCAATCAACCAATAAATTCGGGGTATTGTTCTTTATACATGGATTTATTACATTGAATCGATTACTGTCCTTTATAGTTATTATTCAGTATTAAACACCATTGATGACCGCTTCTGATACGCGCAAACGCGTTATTTTGTCACCTTTAACGCGATTTTAAATTATGGTGTAATCTTTTTTAGTATCATCAGCTTGACAATAATTGCTCTTTTATTCTTTCACTTTTTATTAAATTAATAAGGAACGTATTATTTATGTTTCCTTATCACAATACTAACCAAATTTTGTTATAATTTTTCAATTTATAGCGCCGCGTGACTATAAAATGGTCACGCGTGTGGCGGCATCAATCAACCAACTACTACTTCCCCGCGTTCCCTAATTATGTACACAATTAGCTTTTCTTCTCAATTTTAAATGCATTTACATAACAACAAACAATCATTTCTCAATCCACAAAATATTATATAATTTAGCACGTAATTTGAATTTCTCGTGCATCCGTTACAATCCATAGTCCATAAAATTCGTCATTCCTTGCATGATACCATTTCTGAAGAACTTTATAATCGTATGATGAGAATTGATACCTCCTTTAAAAAGATAGGATAAAATCATTTCCAAGTTGGAAATATTCTATATTTGCTCTACAAACACACACTAACTACCTGCAGACAATGGCGTAGCGGCATCTTCTTGGGAGCGGCAGCGCCGCGCTCCCAGGAAATATACAGGTCAGTGCGCCCTTGGAATATGCCAGCAAATTGTTACACGATAAAACTGCACTAGGCGTCGTGAAGGCTTAAGAAGGTAATCTTACTCTTACCATAAAAGCAACAAATAACTATGTTCATTCCGAAAAAATAGTCTTTAGGCGCCACCACAATCTGAAAATTCTCTGAAGTAAGTAGTCCTAGGCGAGTTCTTGATTTAATCCTACCCGACTGTGGTAGCCTACTCGATGAAGTAATACATAACTAACTCTCAATCATTCAATACGTACACTACTCTTTCGCTTTAAGAGTCCGTTAAATTTCGTCCCAATGATCTTAATAATCTTATTTTAAACCAAAACAACAAACACATACACGTCAATTCAATTTTGAAATTCGATCAATTTTAAAAACAAAAGCAATAAAATATTTATAATTGTCATCAATTTTCTAAAATAAATAAATATCACCCAATGTGAAAAATAATATTGTCTATTAATTTTTAACCACGAAATCACTAACTCCTATTAAAACAAGACCACTTACATAACATGTTTAAATAATCAATAATTTTAATCCCCTCCGCTCATAAGTAGAAATCCTTGAGCTTTCCACTATTCACGGACCGCCCCCAAAAAAGCCAATCAACAAGGTATACGTCACACCGATAGCTGCCGATGCTACCACTGAGTTTGTATAAAACTGCGATTTTCCGCTGCCTCGATTTTAATATTTACTTTCCTCCCTGTCTATTGGGTGTCTGACTACCAATTCTTTTTTCGTCGGGGTGTGAGGCGGAGACAAATATTGTTCACATTTTTGTTCCCAACTAATCGTGAAGGTGAAGCACGGTTGCCACCGTGCTACTGTCACGGTTGTCTCCCCAACTTCCAATCACCCCAACCTACGCAAATACTCTCGCCTTACCACTATCTTCCTCACGTACGCGTTCACACTCCAACGCCTGATCCATCTCAACCATTTGTACACAATCATACATTTCTACACTCTCGAGCTTCTACAAAACACACAACACAGAAACACACAGCACACATAACACCTTAGTCAGGCGAGAGGCAAACACACAGAAGACTCTTGGACCAAAGTCGCTGCAAATTACCGAAATGGGAAAAAGTTCAATAGCCTGACCCGAAGAAAAGTAACACCAAAATTCCATCTGACAGACCGACAGAGCAGCATAATCTCCACAGATCAAGGGAAGACCGACTTCTTCGGCCTTTACCTTCAATTCATTTTGTGATTCTCTAAAAATCCTCAATTCGACACCCAGTTCAAGGAACTCTTAGAGAGGCGCCTTGAAGAATTCCACAACCTTAACCTTCCCGAAATCCATTTGGGCAACAGAAGCCCTTTTATGCCTCCATCGCGCCGAATCAGGTCAAAGCGTATTTCAAGAAAATACGCAATTCTGCCCCAGGTCAAAACGGCTCTTAACCATAAATTCACTTGCCAAACCAAGACCTCAGATTACTCACCGGCATCTAGAAGAAATGTTTAACACTCTCCCACTTCCCGACCGACTGGATATCGACTTCCACCGTCATGATACCCAAATCTCACTCCGACCTTACCACAACCTCCTCCTATAGACCCGTCTCCCTCTTAAGCTGCATCGGAAAATCATTTGATCAGATTTTGATAAAGTTACTTAGACCATCTAGAGTACGACGAATTCGTCTTCCGTCCCAACCGAACGTGTCACGATCCCTTGTTGAAGCTGCTTACAGAGATTATCAGAGCATTCAATCATAAGCAATGCAACCTGGCAGCGTTTCTGGATATTAAGCAAGCATTTGGCAGGGTCAGGCACGTCGGTCTCCTTGACAAGATCCGTAACATAAACACCCCTGATCACCTCTCTATACTTTTACTCTCGTACCTCACTAATCGGTCAGTTCGAGTCAAAGTAGGCAATACCTTCCCACATTTCTAATGTGACACAACCCGGAGTAGCCGTTGCGCAGCTTGCGGATGATACGGTCTTCTGGGCAGTGCATAATAACAGCGAGACCTTATATCCAAAACCCTCTGGAACTTTTCCAACAGGGGCCAACCGGTGAGAATTCTCTGATCCTCTTCTGACATCCTAACTAACTAACATTACGCCAAATTCCCCAACCCGGCCGACAGCTATGGTTCCCTAACCCTTCATAACGAAAGGAATCCTTTTTATCAAAACCCTAAACTGTCTATCTGACTTACAAAGAACTCTAAACACGGAATTCAAAACCAAGCAAACCTATTGGGCGTCCTCCGGGGACGAATTAGAGGTTGCCACCCTAAAAGACTACAACATACTTACAAAACATAGATACGCCTTGTTATTGATTTCCGAGCACCTATATACACAAATATAAACCTTAATCCAACTTCCTCTTTCACCTCCTGTGAACGACGAATACTTAGACCCGTACATAGGCTACCTTTCAGGTATCCTAACGACCTCACGATACAACACGCAAACATACCACTCATCACAAACGGAATACAAACATTAGAAAGAAACGTTTCACACAAAAGAATTTTCAGTGACCTAACCAGAGAGATCCTTACCACCCCCTACAACTACCGATTTCTGCAATTCCCTCGCAAAAACTTAAACTCAAAATCACTCTCCCGCTATTCTAACACAACTCGATCTCCCTGAGGAGGCAGAAGAACCCCTTAATGATACCCCCTATTCCCTCCGCAACCCGTCTATTCGCTGACGACCATGCAAAAATACCGGCAAACAAGATTGGATTAACCACACTAATATACACAGCAAAAAATCAAAACATTTTTCCTTTTTTTTAGGAACACCAATAACTAAACTCATAATTGTAAACTATACAATACACAGTTCAATGCAACAAGACCAAGAGAATATTGACCAGGGTGAAAAGGACAAGAACTCCTGAACAGTCTACGAAAATGTATTAGGAAAAGCTACTAATAAGTAAAAACCAACATAAGCATGAGCAAACTAATAGAAAAAAAGGTGCCGACACACATTCATCCTTTCCATATTTTTTCAGGACTGCGTATTTCCAGTAGTTACCGGACCCGCTGTCGACCAGAAAGTCCAGTTCACAAAACCCTGATAAAGTAGTAAGACCGAGAGGATTAGTCAGCGTAATTTTCCTTTTTTCTAATTAATCCCGAATTAATTAACTTCTGTATTTCTATCCCACCGGTACAGTAAAACACATTTCTTAAACATGATTACGTTCTGTAGAGATGGAGGAAGGAATATTAAACTGTGTAACAACCCATTTTGAGTTGTATTGAAATATACCGTAATTTATGTCTTCGTTCATTTAGTTGTAAATATAAGAAAAAATTTTAATTATGAATAAATTATAGGTATGTGGTAGGCAACTTAATTTGCATTTCGGTGTAACTTAAGTGCATGTCTTTTTAGGGGTTTGACTTATTTTTTGCACACCTTTTTTCGCGCAACGCTATATCATCTGACATCCTAAGCGTCATTTTCTTGATGTATTCTGTGTATACAGGAAGCCATTTTTGGGTTTCCACCTAAATTTTGTGAAAAGTGCCATTAATTTAATGGTAAGGTACATTTAATTCGTATTATATTAAAATTAAAACATTTGCTCTTTGCAGGCACTTTTTTTTACTTACTTTTACTTTTACATTTGTACCACTTTTGGTATTTTTGATGCTTATGATTGCGTTTTGCTTTTAATGCAGATCTAAATGTAGACCCCCATTATTTATTTGAACTTTCGAGAGAATGCAATAAACATTGGATTACTCAAATTTCTTGAAGAGCAATTTATAAGAAATAAAATTCCATTTTGGTGAGGTTTACAACGTAAAGCATTGTTATTGCGATATATTGCGCAACATTGATACAAGGATTACATCACCTTGGTTTGCATTTCCGCATTTATTGTTTACAATACCAGGGGTTCTCAAGAAGATGTATTATATTTTGTAACAGGTATTTATAAGTTTACTGATTTCTTAGCATAAGGCTATTTTTAAGATATATTTTATATAACCCTAAATTTAACTGTTAATAAACATAGTTTGTATATTTTTTTATTTTTTACATTTTGGTAAAATCTTTATTGTAAACCTCGGTTTAGTTATTCCGAGCATAATTAAAAAATAACTTGGCGTCCGAGATCATTTTATTAGTGTTACATTGTTGTTTCTATTTTGATCTTAAGTGGAAATAACACAGCATAAATTGTGGTAATTAAGCAAAACAAAAGCATGAACCGGCCTATTTTAAACTACCGACTGGAACAAAGGCATTATTTTTGGTGAACGGATTGTATCTCGACTTAATTTAACGATTTGTTATGAGAAAATTTATTACACTTACTTATTTAACACCCAACTACCAACTACCAACATAGTATTTACAATTGTTTTTTATGACAAATTTCACAAGAACAAATTAACCTACATTTAATTCATCAACATCTATTTCTTTATCGGACTCATCAAAAATATCTACTTCATCAGAATCAGTTAGATCGCTCATCTCGCAAGTTTTCACTTTTAGCATCATTTGACACTTCATTGCTAACTACATCTTTGTTAACTGATGATGGTCTACCTGTTAGTATACAGGCGAGCTTGTTAAAATCTCTGTAGTTTTTTTTCTTCTGTTACTTTTCTTTGGAGCGGAACTAGCAGCTTTAGGAAAAGGTTGTACAACCTCTGGACTTATGAACTTTAACTCGGCGGTTCTTGAATTATTTTTTGGAGGGGTGTTGTTACCACTGGACTGTATGCTCTGCTTTGTTTCATTCTCAGTTTCCTTATTGGCAATTTGTATATCGGTAACTCTGGCTGGCAGAAAATCGCTCTCCTTAAATATTTTATCATTAAACGGAAATATTCCGGTTGCTTTAAACCCTGATATGCAATTGCTTGGGCAGAAGGCAAGTGGATAATCACTGCCCAATATATCAGCTATGTCATAAATGGTAATGCGCTTACCGGGGTTATTTAGTAACCAGGTTTGGCAAGTATGATTGTAATACCTTTTCAAAGGGCCATACACACATTTGCCTAGCGGCTGCAAATGGTGACTAGTGTGCGGGTGCAATGTTAGTAAAATTAGATTTTGTTCTTTTGCTAATGTAATTGCTTCTAAGGATGCATGGCTCTCGTGATTGTCCATTATTAATAATACTGGAGAATCTTGAGGGGGGTTTGATGCTTCTAATAAAATGCCTAAGCCATTGAATAAATATTTCACTAGTCATCCAACCGGAAGGAGATGCAACTCCTATAGTTCCTGGTGGCGCATTTTTAATTATGAAATCTTTGAAAAACTTCCGTGGAAAAATTAAAAGGGGCAGAATTGAGTTCCCAGTAGAGTTTATCGCTCCACACATAGTTACTAGGGTTCCTTATACTATATAATATATATATATATATATATATATATATATATATATATATATATATATATATATATATATATATTATATATATATATATATATATATATATATATATTGACAAACTGTAAACTGAGATTTTTAAAATCGGTTACATTATTAACTAATAGTAAATCTCATTTTTAACATCCAATACAGTGTATTTATTTATGACAAAATCAGCTATTTATAAGAGACTTCGATAACCTTGACTCTTGACTCTTTTGACGCAGTGAGATCTGTTGGCTAAAAACGATCCTCCGCAATTAATCAAACTTTTCACACTTCATTCGAGCACTGCTAGCTAATTCGTTTCTTATGAAAATTATTGATGTAATTAATTTGTAAAACAGATCCAAAACGAAATTTTGTTGACCCGCTCTCGGTTCTGATAATCGTTTACTGTTGTACAATATATTTTTATCATATAACTACCCACACTCGGTGGACTTTACATGCCAGAATAAGTGCGAACAGACCCTAAACGAAATTCGACTTTATTCATTCGAGTGGATGGGGATTTTTAAGACCTTTAGGATGCTAAATCCCAAGATATTCGAACAATAATTTTATTTAAATTTGGCAGCGCGGCTTAAATTTGGAATTAACCTAGAAACATTGACGATGTTTTGTTGGTATTCGAAATTACTAACTATATGAACCAATAACGACATACGTTTTTAAAATCTTAAACCGTGCTTTACTAAAAGATAAGTCATAAGACACCTCTCGCCGGCCCGACTATCACGTTATTTCCGGACACCCTATATAGTAGAAATTAATGAAGTGTGCGTGCTCTGGTATCGAAGTTAAACAGTCGATAGAAGTAGAGACTTAATGTAGCCAATCATGGATGCGGATCAAAATTAATATGTAAATTATTTAATTAAACATAAATATTAATTACAATTATGTTTTCCTTGTGCTAATCCTCGTAACTTCACGGATGAATCTTTTCGTTGATTCACCTTGTATAAATATAAACAGTTCAATTACAGATCGCACACTCTAATTTTTTATTTTTTACAAAAATTAAAACCACATTTCTAAATATAAAAATCTGGTGTGGAACTACACACGACCTTCTAACCTATAAAATGGAAATGAGAAGATATGAAATAATTTTAATAATATTTTTGTTAAATAATTATATCTTTATAAACTTTTATAATAAGCTCATCACGTAAATATGCAACATTTTAAAAGCAAAAGCAATAATCTATGTCACACAGATATTTAAAACTTCTGGACAGACAGAAATTAGTAGACATCTAGATGCTAACTTAAAAATTAAAGAAATGATTCTAATTATAATTTATTTAACATAACTATGCAACCTCTTTCATACGTTCATAACGAAAACAGGAAACATTGTAAAAACAAAAACAGTAATCTATGTCAGAATGACGTTTAAAACTTCATTCCAGATAGTCATAAATAATACGTTAACTTAAAAAAAAAATTCGAAAGCCACCCGCTTCTATAAAATATCAATGATACCTTTAACCATTTTCATTCATATTTAATTATTTTTTAAACTTACCTTGAATTATATTAGGAAACTTTATAAAGAAAAGTTATGTAAAATTAAATTTTCTTTAAAAAATATGTCTGCACTTTTTCTAATAAAATGAATGGTTATTCAGATATAGAAAAAATTTGCTTAAATTGTACCTTAAGAATTTTTTACCGCTAAATTATGCGTCGTATCAAAAAAAGAACATAATTAATCGATGTGTTTAAGGTCTGTCTGAGTATTTTTGTATCTTTGAAATATGTAGCTGTTTTAGAAATATTTGATAAAAACCAAAAACTGACCCTAATAAACCCCCCTCACCACCCCTGTATTTCTCCCAAAATCTAATCAGCTCTAAGCCAAATGAAAACAAGCTTAAATACAAAGTTTTAAGTACGTAAGTATTTTCGTTCTGGAGTTATCGTGGATACTAACATATATCCATACACACACACACGCACGCAAGCAAGCACACACGCACGCACGCACACAAACATACACACCTACGCACACACACACACACACACACACGCGCGCACACATCCACACATCCACACACACGCACGCACGTACGCACGAACGCACGCACCAACACACACGCACGCTGCAGTCACGCATAACGCATCACGCACACCATCACCACACACACACAGCACGCACACACACTGCACCGCACTACACTCGCACGCAACTTACACACGCACACCACACACCACACTACACAGCACACGCACACACCAAACCAGACGCAGGAACACGCAGGCATGACGCACGCACAACACGCGCCGCGCACACCACACGCACACGCGCAGACACGCAGACACGCACACACCACAGACGCAGACACAGAAATAGGTACGACAGGCACGCAGGTAGCAAACACGCAGACACACACCATACACACCATACCACACATGCACAGCGCTACACACACACACACACACACACACACACACACACACACACTAGACATCATGGCCGATCTTGACAAAACTCGGCCAAAAGTTGTAAAGTGTAACAAACACGCACGCACCCACATACACGCACGCACGCATCCACGCACGCACGCGCTCTCACACATACTCACACACACACACACACGCACGCACGCACGCACACGCACACCTAGACATCATGGCCGATCTTGACAAAACTCGGCCAAAAGTTGTAAAATGTAACACACACGCACGCACCCACACACACGCACGCACGCATCCACGCACGTACGCGCTCTCACACACACGCACGCACGCACACGCACATTTGAGAGCATCATGGCCGATCTTGCACAAAACTCAGCCAAAACGTTGAAAATGTAATAACGAACGCACGCAACACAGCACGTACAGACATGCACGCATGCACGCGCTCGCACACACACACGCACGCAACCACACACGATCCACACATGCAGGACCAAACACGCGGACGCAGTACGCACGCACTACGCAGACGTAGACGCAGACGAAGACGCAGACGCACGACGCAGACACAGACCACAGACAGTACACACACGCACAAGACACTGACAGACACATTCACACACACACACACACTACACACATCCATCACATACACACATCCACACGTACCCACACATAACACACACGCACGCACGTACGCACGAACGCACGCACCAACACACGCGCAAGCGCACGCGCACGCATACACATAAGCGCACGCGCACAAGCGTCGATCGCATCATGTCACACACGCGTTCACATACACACCCGCACTCGCATTCGCATCCCCACTGCACAATAACTCGACAAGTCTTCAAATTACACACGTCACACCACACTTACACACACTGCATCCTACGTCTCACATACACACATTGCATCACCTGCGCACGTTGGAACACGCACATGCGCACACGCACACACGCGCACACGCACACGCGCAGACACGCAGACACGCACAGACGCAGACACGCAGGTACGCAGGCACGCAGGAACGCATACACACATACACACACACACACACACACACACGCGGACGACCAAATGCACGCACGCGTCACACACACTCACACACACGCACGCACGCACACGCACACGCACACCTAGACATCATGGCCGATCTTGACAAAATCGGCCAAAGTTGTAAAACTGTACACACACGCACGACACACACACGCACGCACGCATCCACGCACGTACATGCAGCTCACACACACGTACGCACGGACGACACAACTCACATTAGACATCGGCGATCTTGACGAAACTTCGGCCAAAAGTTGTAAAATGATTATCGATCACGGACGCACACAGCTCGCACCATCTGCATCACACACTACGGACGCATACGCACTACGGACGCTGGACGCAGACGTCAAAATCTGCAAATCATCGCAAGACGTAGACGTCAGATCGAAGACGCAGACGCATTGATCTGTAGATCACAGTGCAACAGATCAGACACACGCACAACACAGACACAATCAACAACACATTTGATACACATACAACACACAGCACTGACACACACTTACAAAGCACACACAACATTCTAACTATGCTACATTTAGTCGCACACGCACACACTTATATCTTATGCACGGCAGAATTCATGCTCACGCGCACGCGCGCAGGCGCAATCGCTCATCGCACAAACTGACACACATAGCATCGTACAAACCATCACGCAAATATCGCAAGACTATGCAGACACGCCGGCATACGATGCACGATTATGAGCACAGACACGTAGACTTCGCAGACACCAGACACGCAGACACACACAATTAGTAACATTACAGTGTGCCGATCTATGAAAACTTCGCCAATATTTTGTAATAATGAATTTTCAAGTTCGATTTAGCGTATAGTGAAAAACGCCCTTACGAATTGCATATACTTCAATACCTACATATGTATATGTAGGTTGGAAGGTAAAAATTGAAATTTATTGTACAAGATGTTACGTTTTTTAAACTTTCGTGTAATAGGTGATTATTTATATCCAAGTAATAAATCAACAACCATAAAGTAGGAAAAAATTGAATGTTCAGAGTTAAGTACAAATGTTTGATTAAGCTAAAACCTTTTAAGTTGTCTCTGACACATATTACATAACTCTATAATGACATTTTCTACGTATCAGCTATATTTAGCTAGAGATTCTGTTAGAATGTTTATACTTCTATTGTTAAGAAACCATTTATGATATTAGGAAGGGCGCGTTATATCGTATCCCAAAAACTGACCATTATAGCGATTTCGTATTCAAACCTATGCGCCTGCATATATAAATCCTTAACTTATGCAAACCTTGGGCGAAATACGTATTCCACTGATGTATGGACTAGCCGTCTTCGGAAAGGATCATAAAATTTGTAAATTACGAGGTGCCGAAGATAAAGAGGTTTTATCCTTATGACGTTAGTTTTTGTATAATGGAATCGTAATTTTCACGGTGGGTTTAGTTTGTATTAAACATTAAATACGCCCTTAATTCAAGGGTGAATGACATTTCATTTCCCACCTTTATGACATAAAATTTTATTCATCTTAGTAAACGAACTATATGACGATTTGATTAATGATTTCAGTGAGGAACGTTTCGATTAATTGTAGTACTGCTCTACGCTTCATGGTTAATTTCAACTTTTATCAACGACGAAATGAACGAAGACAAACACTGTTGCATACATTAATTTATTGTTCTTGGTTAATACAAATGGTCTTGGTCACTAAGGGACTTTGCGGATTGTTCTATTGTTACACATAAATAACGCTGCACAATGCATTACTCTCTCTATTCAGCTGTATTTAGCTGAGATTCTGCCTTTGGAGATTTCCTTACTTCAGGGCACGAGGTTGTGAAAAGAAGCCAATTTGAATATTTAGGAACCGTCTGTTTACCCCATTAAAGTTTCTGCGTCCATTAAACATTAGAGAGAACAAAACTTTCCAAGGTGAAAACTAAAACGTTTCTTTGAAACTTTCTAAACGTGACAATAATTTCCCTACATATGGAAATTTTTGTTCGTTTCTTTTAATATGTAATGTTTCCAACGCATTAAATGGCAGAAAGTTTGTATGCTTTAAGTTGGACAAAGATAAATCGAGCTTTTCAGAACACAACAAGCGTTTTATAGCCTTATCTTGTTTCAGTTCTATAATGGTTCACGTCATTTTCACTTTCTAGTTTGATACGTAAACAAAATACGATTTGATAATTCAAAAGGGTGACTATAATAATAGAAATTTCGGCTGGCAAAAGTGTTTATCAATTTTATTGTTTCTGACAACAATAAAAATTTTATCATCTTGGTAAAGAATATGTCACAAAGGATGATCGATTCTGCCATGTGTTGTGAAATCGATTTCAGTTCGAGGAAGTTTCGATTAAATTTTAGTCGTGCTTCGTTACAAAGGGCTGTCAGTGGTGGTAAGGTTTCAACTTTTATATAAAAAAGACGAAAAAATAAAATTAGGATAAAAATAGAATTATTTTGTTTTAATGCTAGTAAATTCGATTGAAATGCAATAATTGCATTTGGGAGGTTTCGTAAATTTTTTAGAAATCAAACAAGACTTAACAGAGAAAACATGAAACATCCGTTGTGAAATATTATTTCCCCGTCGTTTTTTTAACTTTTACACGGGTTAAAAGAAAATCAAGTACGTTAAGTCTAATATTATGACATTTCCTCTCTGAACATCCTTTTAATCGATAAGTTACTTAATAAATATCATTTTATGTAATTGATAGCTATGATATCAGCACAATAGGCGAAGCTACGCTAGAGTGGGTTCGTGGATTTAATACTGTGCGAATTGGCTAATCGGACTCGGCCGAGCCAGCGGTCGAAGGACAATGATTGAATAGTGTATTAAGTGTTATACATACAGACTGCGGCATTAGTGCGTCGAAGTACGATATATCCGTTATTAAAAGAGAAACCACAAAAAGTGATTTACAAAAATTATAGGCAACTTCAAACTTCACATTATAAAATTATTTTCGTATTTACAGGGTGTTACATATTATCAGGGTGAACCAAACATACTTTTTTTAAATGGGACCCCGTATATATTATTTCAAATTTAGGTTAAGCTCAGCTCCCCCATATTTCCAATATAGGGTTTCATTACGTTATACAGGGTATTTCAAAAGTTATGGTCAATTGTACACGAAGATCATTTTCATTTCAACGTCCTGTATACCCTACACAGAACAACCTAACAATAATTTTTTCCAGACATTGGTACAGTGTTACGAGAAAGAGCTATTTCTTTATTATTGCACCACTTGAATATACAGTGTGTCCCAAATTGAGTAGTATTGCATGGCTATCTTTGTTATTAAGAAAGATTCAGGTTCGGTTAAATGGACAATGTAGTACAATTTTTTATGCTTATTCAGAAGCTGCTCACAGATATGAAAAATTCCCAGCCGTTCCGAAAATATCCGACAAAAAACCGATAAATGTGTTTTTCGAAAAAGTTGTTTATTACTTGAAAAATCTGGAACACTGGAACTGTGACAGGATGTGTAACAAACAAAATACACCCACGTACCACACAAAATTAAAAAAATACCGAACGCGTTTCGATAGCTACGCTATCATCATCAGCGGTCGACTAGGGCGGACTAAAGAAAATTTCTAACATATATACCATCAGCGAGTAACGCTTCGTTGCTAATCTGGTGAAAGTGAAAGTGAAAGTTATGAAAGTTTAAGGAGTTCAAAATAGCTTAAAGGTCCTTGATTATCATTATTCATTAGAATTTGTTTGTTTTTGAAGATCTCTAAACTTTCATAACAATCAAGTTCGTGCTTATTACTGACATGTTTGATTAATGATACCTTATCTACTACATGATTTTTATCAAACAAATGTAGGGCTACGGCAGACTTGTCCCAACATTTGTATTTTATATGAACTAAATGCTCTTTAAAGCGAATTTTGATAGGTCGTTTAGTTTGCCCCACATATATTTGTTCACAATTTTTACAATTAATCTTATAAATTCCCGACCTATCCTGCTTATCCATTTTATCCTTTGGATTGCCTAAAAGAGTTTGCAAACTATTATCTGAAGTAGTGACTGTTTTCAAATTAATTTTGGAAAGGATTTTAGGTAGACCTTTTGTATAAGCAGGATAGTTTGGTAACTTTACATACTTTGTTTCTATTCGTTTTCTAGCGTTACCTAATGTAGTTACTTTCTTAACCCTCATCCTATGTGTTTGTTTCCTAACTATGTTCATAACCACTTCATCTGAAAACCCATTGTATGCAGCAATTCCTTTAATAGTGCGCAATTCTTTATTATAATTTTGAACTGAAAGAGGAAAATTAAGCAATGTATGAACCAAAAAGTTAAAAACCGCGAGTTTATGCTGTCTACAGTGATTTGAGTCATTGGTTATGAATCTTTTACAGACCTAGTACAGACACAGAAGCGTTAAAAAGTTACCATTACAGCAGCGAGTGAGGTACCGCGAAACGACCTTATCCATAATCCGTGTTAAAAGGACTTCCGTCAGTAGGGGCAGTATCCCCAAACAACCATTGAAGGAATCTTATTGTGTCGTTCAACCATCGAGATTGATTTATCGTTAAGTGCAGTTTCTCCAAAGGTACTTTGTCGAAATTCCAAGGAGAAGGTTTTAAACGTTTTTACCTACTGCTTTCCCTGATTCTATGGAGTAGTTATCGCTTTTACGCGGAAGAAACCAAACGTTCGTCCCTATCTTCCAAACATTAATTTCACAGTTTGCCGTTAACAAATAACTGGTTGTAAATAAATAAGCTTTGCGTTCTTTTAAAAATAATAAGTGTTATTCAGAACTTGTATATAATAAGAATAAAGTTAACAAGTAACGTGGAAGTATAAATATCAGTGCACGTACAACCAATTGTAATTTCAATCCGAACGTAATTTGGAAACGAAACATTTACGAGTTGAGCCAGACTTTGAGTTTCAAGCACAGTTACATACTGCTGAGGCCACAGAGTGCCTGTACAACAAAAAGATCTGTAGGAAGTCAAGTTAATCATTTCTGTGCATATTTTTTTGCTGTGATTGACAAAGGTTAATAAATATATGTGTGTATTTTTTTTTGTACGTTCGAACGAGATTAACGTCTTATTATTTTAACGTTTAAATTTTGATATAAGCCTATTCATCCGCGTTATAATCCAAAATTATATGAGTGTTTTAATTTGTTATCCTGACGAATTTGTATTGAAATTATATGTGTCGAATGCGTTACGAGGAGAACGAGACTCATTTGATTATTATAATCATTTGTTATTTTGGCATATGAAAATATTTATAGTAATCTTAGTAAAAGCCAACGTTGCCACTAGCTAGTATCACTGGCTATGAAGTAAACTGAATTATTTAACTTGGAAGAGTAATTAATGTAACAATTGTGTTGTTATTTGGCGGGTGGTGGTTTATAATACATATCTTAACGAACTGTTGTTTTTTTAAATTGTGAATCCAGCTGTGAACCCATTTGTTGTACAGCACAATACATACGCGCATATTAAGTGGTTTTTTTTAAGAATTAAACCATTGCCGTTTGAAGGATTTAATTTCAAGTGGTTGTAAATAGGATTAAAGTGATTTCTTTTCTTGGAAGTAAAATTACATCGAAATTCCGATTTACTGAGTAAAGTAACCTAACAACAGGATTGTTCTTTTTGATCAGATTAGTGATTGATTTTTGCGGCACGCAATTATTTTAGACAAGCGTGCGAGAATGTTTGCAGAGTTTCAGGTATAGCGAAGGTCTGCTGGTCCCCGGACCTCCTGTGATTACGTTCAGGTAAGCGAGTTATTTGACTATTTAAGCGAGCTGTGAACAGGCGTAATTAGGCGTTTCAACCCCGATTGTGTCATTTCAAATAATCTGGCGCCCTTTCAGGTTTTTATGTCAATCCCAAACCCTATTTTGACTTATTTATGGTAATCTATCCTATTGAGCGCAAAATTTAGTACACCTAACACACCCCGACCACTGAGCGGTCGAGAAAAATCCAATTTTATCTGTTATCCTGTTTTACTGCCAGTTTATACGGTAACAAAAGCAGAGAATATGGATTAGAATCTACCATTCCAGTTGTTAGTTCAGTTATTTTAAGTCTACAGTAAGCTCATACAGACGCTGTGTTTATGGAAGTGCTGAAAATTTCGGATGGACTGTCAGCGGAAGGAAACAAAATTTCTGATTTAACGCCAAAAAGGAAAAAGGGAAATCCCCAAAATTCAGAAAACTACTTTTTAGGCGATTCTCCTGGAATCTACACTATGAATAATAACGATGATGAGAGCTTAAAGCGCTAATTTTTCGAAATTATAGACTTAATGCTTTGATTTGAAAATAACAACGATTTATTAAATGTCATTTCTCGCTTAAACAGTTTAGGTTTTGAAGGTTTGAAACAGCTACAGAAGTTTGGAGTTATTATTCCCACAAAGGAAGAAATTCACTGCGTGAAAAATTATTTAAGCAGAACTGCTATTTCGAGTAAGCAATAACACTTTTCTAAAAGGTTTAGATAGCTATATACACAGATTTATACTGTCGTAGGAGGAGTTATTCTGCAAGAAATATATAATCAACGCAAGGCGTTTACCTCCACATATGAGATGTTGGCCACGATTGCAGTTTTTGGTTCCGCTCTGCAGTTTATGAGTCAACATTTTCATGCCTTACAAGAATTGAAACATCTCAAAGGTAATATATGAGACAGCAACGTCTCACCTATTTAACGCTATTAGCGTTAGAGGCTAAGCCTACAGAAGAATTAGATGAGGACATGTTCCTAAGGGAGTTTAGCAGTATGTTTTTTTTTCTCATTTAGACGTTTGCAGTTGCTTGTTGGCTAGTTTCTCTTGTTTTTGGTGAATACATGTCTGTATTTTACTTGAGTGTGTGTGTGTGTGTGTGTGTGTGTGTGTGTGTGTGTGTACGTGTGTGAGTATGTGAGTGTGTGAATGTGTGAGTATGTGAGTGTGTGAGTGTGTGAGTGTGTAAGTGTGTGAGTGGGTGAGTGTGAGTGTGTGAGTGTGTGAGTGTGTGAGTGTGTGAGTGTGTGTGTGTGTGTGTGTGTGAGTGCGTGAGTGCGTGAGTGCGTGAGTGTGAGTGTGTGAGTGTGTGAGTGTGTGAGTATGTGAGATTTAAATCTGTCTCAAATTTACCCATGGATTGGTTATAAACGGAGATAAGCTATTGCCCATTGTCGTACCATGTTCTTGCCGTAAAAATTGATGGTTAAATTTGAAAAGGTTTGTTTCATACACAAATCTGTTAATTTAAGAAAATCTTCTAGTTCTCTATCGTCCAAATGGTTTTGTTTTAAAACATCTTCTAAATAAACTAAGGTTTGATCTATTGGAACGCTCGGAAACAGTGAACAAACGTCGATTGAGGCTAAAATTTCATTTCCTGTAAGTTCAATGTTTTTAATTTTATCAACAAATTCATACGAATTTGCCACACTGAAGTTGGGCTGTTGGAAGGAGAGGTTATGAAATTTACTAGATAACCATTTGGACAGCAGATAAGTAGGTGAATTAATACCAGAAACAATGGGTCGCATAGCATTACCTGGTTTATGAATCTTAAGCAAGCAATACATTCTAGGTAGCACCGGATTGGATACCGTTAGTCGAAACCTAAGAGAGTCATCCACAACTCTTTTACATGCTAATAAAATCTTCCTAGTTGAAGTAATCCTTTCAGGAAGAGGATCTTTGGTAATTATTGAATAAGATCCTGAACTTAAGAGTTCTTTGACTGAAGCAAAATAATCTTCTTTGTTTAAAATGACTACTTGATTGCCTTTATCTGCTTTGAGGTAAAAACAATTTTTACTTTTTAAATCTTTAACGATTCTGAATGATTTAAATTAAATTTTGACTCCTGCTGGACATTTTCCGAAATTTGAATTTTACTGGCTTGTCTAACGTACTTTTTGAAATTTTCATCCAATGATTTAATCGAACTTTCTATGCCTACTATGATTTTATCCAACGGAGGTTTGTTTAATATTAAGATTATATTTCAAACGTTTATTTAATAAATCTATTTCTTCTTTGTTAGAAGTCTCAGAAGATTTGTTAATAACGTTATTTTCATTTGTGGCATTACCATTCTGCTTGTCTTGTTTGTTGGATCTACATCATTTTGACAATTTCTTCTGATGTATAAATCTTTTAGCAATAACTTTATGATCAATGACCTCATCCAAGTGATGCAAAAAAGTAATCCACTCATCAAATTCATTAGCATTTAAACCTGTTACCAGTTTTAAATGTAAGTCATAAGCCTCTAATTCTAATTCTAACTTCGTTAGTTTTGAATAATGACATTTAATTTCTAAATCTAACCATTTCCGCTTGGCAAATTCAATCGACTTTTTACCTGCATATGAATTTGAATTACTAGCAACATTAATAAAATTTGGAAAAACATCTAACCTACGGCAATCTTTTAGAAACTGTATGTCAATATTAATTAAAAATATCTTAGTCTTAATTTTAAAATACCTGTTCCTCAACTTCAAGCCATCTCACTTGAAAAATCTGGAACACTGGAACTGTGGCAAGATCTGTACCACACAAAATTAAAAAAATACCGAACGCGTTTCGATAGCTACGCTATCATCATCAGCGGTCGACTAGGGCGGACTAAAGAAAAATTTTCTTAAATTAACAGATTTGTGTATGAAACAAACCTTTTTCAAATTTAACCACCAATTTTTCCGGCAAGAACATAGTACGACAATGGGCAATAGCTTATCTCCGTTTATAGCCAATCTATTCATGAGTAAATTTGAGACAGATTTAAATCGCACTTGCCTTATTTTCCTAGAGTTTGGATTAGATATGTGGATGATGTGTTTGCCATACTTAATACTAAAATTTGTGGCGTTGAGAACTTTTTAGAAACATTAAATTCTAAATTTCCGACAATCAAATTTACCTATAAGATAGAGGCAAATGACAGTCTACCGTTCCTTGATACTCTGGTAACAAGAAATGGTAATAAACTAGATATAGCACTAAAAGATTTTGGTTCATAGCTTAATTTTCCTCTTTCAGTTCAAAATTATAATAAAGAATTGCGCACTATTAAAGGAATTGCTGCATTCAATGTATTTTCAGATGAAGTGGTTATGAATATAGTTAGGAAACAAACACATAGGATGAGGGTTAAGAAAGTAACTACATTAGGTAACCCTAGAGAACGAATAGAAACAAAGTATGTAGAGTTACCAAACTATCCTGCTTATACAAAAGGTCTACCTAAAATCTTTTCCAAAATTAATTCGAAAACAGTCACTACTTCAGATAATAGTTTGCAAACTCTTTTAGGCAATCCAAAGGATAAAGTGGATAAGCAAGATAGGTCGGGAATTTATAAGATTAATTGTAAAAATTGTGAACAAATATATGTGGGGCAAACTAAACGACCTATCAAAATTCGCTTTAAAGAGTATTTAGATCATATAAAATACAAACGTTGGGACAAGTCTGCCGTAGCCCTACATATGTTTGATAAAAATCATGTAGTAGATGAGGTATCATTAATCAAACATGTTAGTAATAAGCACGAACTAGATTGTTATGAAAGTTTAGAGATCTTCAAAAACAAACAAATTCTAATGAATAATGATGATCAAGGACCTTTAAGCTATTCCGAACTCATTAAACTTTCATAACTTTCACTTTCACTTTCACCAGATTAGCAACGAAGCGTTACTCGCTGATGGTATATATGTTAGAAATTTTCTTTAGTCCGCCCCAATCAACCGCTGATGATGATACCGTAGCTATCGAAAAGCGTTCGGTATTTTTTTAATTTTGTGTGGTACGTGGGTGTATTTTGTTTGTTGTTTATTACTCTTATTATGAAAGTTATGGAAAAATGTTTTCTACAAAAGTTACTTAATTATGGCAAAGTCAAAAATGTTATCAGAAAAAAATCGCATGCATGATTTCTGCACAATGGATTGCAACTTTCTTATTTTAAATGGGTGCCATCTTGAATTTTAAAAGAAATAAACTGCAGATTTTTTCTGCTTTCAACCATGTATAACAATCTATGATTGATACAAAAGATAACGACACATTTTATAAAATGTGTATTACATTGCTTTAAGTCATAAAAACAATTAAACTGTATAACAAAAATTATTAACTAAGCACTACACTATGATCAATAAATACTACTTCAGTTGAATACAAACAATTTTATATGGAAAGTATTACTAGTTATTATAATCATAACATATGTTCAAAATGCTGGCCATTGTTAGCTAAGCATAATTGGCATCGATTTAAAACACTTTTAATTACTTTACCCAAAGTACGACGATCAATATCGTTCAACGCGTCCTGTACAAATTCTTGTAGTTCATTCACATTGCTATAATTAAAATTACTATTATACACTTTATTTTTTATAGTAACCCACAAAAAAAAGTCTAAAGGTGTTATATCTGCTGATCTGGGAGGCCATCAAATAGACTTGTTGGTAGCTATTACTTGGTCGTTGAAACGGTTATTTACATAGTTTATCACATTTCTCGAATTATGGGCAGGTGTCCCATCTTGTTGATACCACATTCCCATATTTTCTGCCAATGGCAATTCGTCCAATTGCTCTTCTAATGCTGTTTGCAAAATTTCCAGGTAACGCGGCCCAGTTACTGAAATATGATTCGGCGGTCCACAGAATGCGATTAAGAAAACCATCATTTTCTGCCGTTTTGTTGATTAGCCACCTACAAAATGTTCTTCTACGTAGATAATCATTCCGCTGGAAGGTTTGGACTACGTGCAGTTTGTAAGGAAAAAACTTATGTTTTTTTAGAATTCTTGAGGCGGTACTTTTTAACATTAACTTGCGATTCTATTTGCCGAGTTGATACCGTCGGATCAATTGCCACACAAGCCAGTGTTAATTCCTCACCTTCATCTTGTACATTTGCTATATGAGCCGGTTTTCTTAATGCTCCATATTGCTGCAAATTTTGATCTAATCTTCTAAATACTCTTCCATCTGGTTGTCGTCTTTCTGGGAAGTTGTTGCTGTAAGTTTTAGCAGCAAGACAAGCATTTTTGTTGAGTCGGATATAAGTACAAAACATACACTGTTCGTTTAAAGGAAAAGTTGCCATTTCATATAAATGATTAACCAATAACTATGTAGGTATTAAAACTTTACACAATAAAAACACGATGGAATACGAAAATGGATGCAACAATTGAAACTTTAATTAAAACTTTACAAATAATCCTGAATAACACTATGGAATACGAAAATTGATACAACAATTGAAACTGACTGCTCAGACCATCATTTGTTTTGACAAATTCTGTTATACCGTTCAATTGTTTTCATCACTTAAATCAATTTAAAACACATGTTGTCAAACGTGTCGTTATCTTTTGTTTCAACCATAGATTGTTATACATGGTTGAAAACAGAACAAAAAGCATTTTGACTTTGCCATAACTAATTAAGTAACTATTGTACAAAACTGTTTTCCATAACTTTCATAATAACAGTAATAAACTTTTTCGAAAAACGGGTTTTTCGGTTTTTGTCGGATATTTTCTGAACGGCTCGGAATTTTTCATATCTGTGAGCAGCTTCTGAATAAGCATAAAAAACTGTACTACATTGTCCATTTAACCGAACCTGTATCTTTCGTAATAATAAAGGTAGCCATGCAATACTACTCAATTTGAGACACACGGTGGAGCAAGCCAAAATTGAAAACCATGATTTTGTCAATTTTTTCAAATGAATTTTATTTTAAGAAGTGAAAATACACTTTATGTTCTTTCGTTTTTATTAAGCACTCCCTATAGCTAAAATCGTTAATTTCTGAGATATTTTCGGAGATAGTATAACTAGTGTTATGATTATCATCGGTGATAGCTCGAGTTAAGACTGATGAAAATTGAACGAGTGCGAAGCACGAGTTCAATTTTCTATGGTATGATCGATTATTAATCATAACACGTGTTACATTTGGTAAGAGAATATAATGAACGTTAATAGAAAATATATTTTTTAAAGTTTACAATTTTAAACGATATGTCACTTTGATGGTAAATATTACAGTTGCAAGATAATCAATACAATCATTTATTTCTTTGAAACTTTTATCACTTTGACAGTAAACTATTTTATTCACTAAAATCATGTGACAGTCAACATGCAGTGATAAAATTATCGCCGATTTGATAGCTTATTCTGCAATTTTGTATTTTATTTTAACCAATGAAAGTAATCAAAATGTACCATGTGACATGTGAATTATATTCTCAGTTTAATAACAGAAAGAGATTTTTTAACAATTTCTATTATAACAAGTTAGCCGTGAACAAAAGACAGATAAATATTATTCAGTAATAATTAGTAGCTTGTCATTTAACAAACTTCTTTGAGGTTGTGTAGTGGTTATTAATTTGTAAACACTTAAATACTGTTTGAAAAGAACTTTCCTGTTGAGGAATTAACAGACATGATGTGGGTACTGGGAGAATGTTTGAAAAATTGTTTATTAGCACAAAAATTTACAAAGAAAGATATTCCGCACGATACCATACCATACCATATCTAGTTGCATCAAGAGTTACTCGATCCACAATCAGGCGGATTTATTTGATTTTGTCCTCTTTGGACACGAAGCCACGTTTTATAAAAATGGAACTGTGAACAGACACAATTTCCATTATTATTCGACAAGTAATCCCTATCTTATAGCAACTCATGGTCAAACTAGGTGGTCTTTGAATGTTTGGGGTGGTATAGTTGGAGACCACGTAATTGGACCACATTTTTCGATGGAATAGTGAATGGTCAGGTTTATTTGGAATTTTAGAAAATCATTTACCATTACTATTGGCAAACGTTCCTCTTAACATTCGTCAAAGAATGTGGTTGTTGCACGATGGAGCACCGGTACATCACATTTAATTAATTCACAATCATCTTAACACAGATTTTCCTGGAAGATGGGTGGGAAGAGCAGGACCCATTGCATGGCCAGCTCGTTCACCAGAGTTAAGTGAAATTGCCTTCTTCAAGTGGGGTTATGTGAAAAACCGTGTGTATCAAATACCTCCAACCACCTAAGATGATATGAAGAATAGAATACGAGAAGCATTCCAGAGTATTAATGTAGAAATGTTAAGAAATGTCAGTCGAGAATTAGAAGATCGACTGTAATGCTGCTTGATGTTTTTGGTGGACATTTTGAACATCTATTATGAAATTAATTAATTTCATAAGAATTCTGTCTTAATGACCGATGTTTTCTGAATTTTTGTAATGATTTCTCACACTTTTATTTGTCCACGGCTAACTTGTTATAATAGAAATTGTTAAAAAATCTCTTTCTGTTATTAAATTGAAAATATCTCAGAAATTAAGGATTAGGGAGTGCTTAAAAAAATGAAAGAACATAAAGCGTATTTTCACTTTTTAAAATAAAATACAGGGTGATTCATTTGAAAAAATTGACAAAATCATGTGTTCGAGTTTTGGCTCGCTCTTATTCAATTGGTGCAATAATAAAGAAATAGCACTTTCTCGCAACACCGTACCAATGTCAAAAATTACGCCTGGAAAAAATTATTGTTAGGTTGTTCTGTCTAGGTTATACAGGACGTTGAAATGAGAATGATTATCGTGTACAATTGACCATAACTTTTGAAATAACCTGTATAACGTAATGTAACCCCTACATTGGAAGTATGGGGGAGATGAGCTTAATCTAAATTTGAAATACTATATATGGTGTCCCATTTAAAAAAAAAGTATGTTTGGTTCACCCTGATAATATGTAACACCCTGTAAATACGAAAATAATTTTATAATTGTATAATAACCAGTAAAAGGCTCTTTAGTTGAAATAGGCGCGAAATAACATTTAGGATTGCTACAGTATTTACGAAAAATACGGCTCTATTAAACCCAAGTGATTGTTAAAACTTTAACTTTAAAAATTATAAAGCAAACGTAAACCTTTTGTCTAAGAAGTGACCCGAACAGGTATACATTGTTGCAATAACGATGAATTCATAGAGAACTAATAAAATATTTATTTAAGTATCATGGCTCGCGACAATAATAAAACTGATTTGATAAATAAATATTAAATGACATTGAAATAACCGTAACTCGAAAAGCTAAAAATAATAATAATAATAAATAAATAAATAAAAATAATAAATAAAAAATAATAATTGAATCATTGGGTCGCTAATAAATACCAGCAAGTCCGGTGAGGCGGAACCAGGAATCGCGTATAGAGCAGTATGGTTGAAACGCGTGGTGTGATTGAAGGGTAGGTAAGAAAGAAAAAAATGTACATGTATAGTACATTTTGAGATTCATACAGTAAGTATACGATCTATTATTTATATCTATCTACTAGTGTCGTGAACAGTAGACATAACTGTCCGGTAGTAGGACGATACCGTTAGTAGGGAATGCTAACCGTCCGGGGTACGATTTGGCCAGTAACCGGTCTGCTCGGTATGGTATTACTCAAGAGAACAAGTACATGCCTCGGATCGACTCTGAGCTACAAGGGGCGGTCAAGGTCGAAACAGACAGGCCCGTTGCTGATCGACTGTGGAAGGAATGAATGGCGAGTCGGTAGGGAAGTTAGAGGTATGACATGGTAAAGAATTTGAAATTGCGAATGTAATGTACGAAAGACACCTTGATATTCTGTGTGTATCGGATGACAAAGCGCAAAGTAAAGGATGCTGTGGAGATGGAGGATGGCAGCCTGGAACTATGGTCAGGAGTTGAGACAGAAGTGCATGGCGCAAAAGGAGTTGGGGTGATCATAAGTGAAAGAGCGAAAAGATGTGTTAAACAGTACGAATTGGTATGTCCTCGGTAATATGGGTTACAATAGAGTGGAGTTTCGAAGAATTTTTCTTATTGCATGCTATGCACCGGTGAATGGAGAAAGAGACCAGGAGCGTGAGAACTTCTGGAATGAAGTAGCGAACGTGTTGAAATATGCCAAACGAAAGAGTGATTATATTGGGGAATATGAACGGATGGGTGGGTGTACAGCGAGAACATAGTGAACGCGTTCTAGGAAAGTTCGGAAACCAAAGAATCAATGAGAACGAGTGAACACCTGCTGAACATCTGTAGTGGATAGAAGCCTGTTTGTATCCAATACGTGGTTTAAACATAAAATGTGTATGTATACATGGCAAAGAGGTAGAATCTAAAAGTATGATAGACTTGATAGTGTATGATGAACGGCTTAGAAACCTGGTGAAAGACACAAAAGTAATACGCGGAGGAGGTGGATCGGACCACTTTTGGATGTGTATCGAGAGTGTTTAGGGCAAAATGGTGTGGAGAAGGAAAGCAATACGTAGTGGCGAACGTCCAGAATCGAGGGTGTGACAAACTAATGGATGAATGGTGCGAGGAAATTGAAATACGCAAGAATGCTGTGAATAAAGAGTTGAACACTGAATGAAACAGTGTGGAACGAACACAATAGAAAGACGTAAATGAAAGTGCATGGAGTTAGAATAGCTGTAAGAAAAAACGACAGTGTGACTTTTGTTTAGTTGTGCAAAGGTAGAATGTGCCGTCACTGAAAAGATAATGGTGGAAAGAGTGATTGTAAGAGTAGACAGAAGAAAATTGTGCTCTGGTGAAATGATGTCGAAAAAGTGCAAGTAGAGTAAGAAAAAAGATGCGTACATGGCAATGATTGCTGCAAAAATGAGACTGAGAAGAAACGATTATGGGTGTACAGATTAAGAAACAAAGAAGCGAAGGAGGCAGTGAGAATAAGTGAAGGGAAGTGATGGCTGTGGAAGGAGAGAAAATGCAGAATGATTTTGAGGGAAACAAAAAACTCTTCTGGAAATGGGTCAAAAATAAAAAACGTGGCCGAAAACAGAACGCTGCAGGAGTGATAAATACGAGCAACGAAATAGTATGGAACGATTGTGAAGTGAGGAAATGCTGGTAAGAATATTTCGGAAAGCTGCACAGTAGTGTGGAAAATAAGACTGCAGGGTCAAATAAGGAGAATGTAGAAGGAATGCTGAATGAAACTGAGGATGTTGGAACAAATGAGGTAGAGAAAACGGTAGGTAGTTTGAGAAACGGCAAGGAAACTGGCGTTGATGAAATCACTGGTGAAATGCTAAAGTATGGTGGTGCAAAGCTTATACGAAGATTGCGTGAATTATTCAATGTATGCCTTATGTGTGGAAAAGTGCCGAGGGATTGGAAGAGCGCGATTATTGTACCGCTGGATAAGCGTAAGGGGAACAAGAGTGATTGTAAGAACTACAGCGGAGTAAGCTTTCGCAGCGTGCCTGGTAAGGTATTTAGAAAAATACTTATTTAGTACGAGAAACTACACAAATTAAGATTTGGGATGTGCAAGGTTTTTTCGTGCCAGGGAGAGGATGTGGCGATCAGATGGTTGCTCTCCAGCAGGTGATCGAAAAGTATTTAAAGGTAAAAAGAAGTTGTACTGAGCGTTTGTAGATCTGGAGAAATCATATGACAGAGTGAATAGAGAGAAGCTGTGGGAAATATTAAATGAATATGGCGTAAATAAAGGTCTAATAAATGGAATAAGGGCAGTATACAACGGTAGTCGACATGTATTAGGGTGAGAGGAGGCGTGAGTGAATACTTTAATATTGAGCAAGAAGTGAGAGAAGGCTGTGTGATGTCACCGTGGTTGTTCAATGTATACATGGATGTCTTAGACAAGCATGTAACGATCCAAATGGTGTAATGGTTGGTAACGTAAATGTACGGCTCCTGGTGTATGCAGATGACACAGTCTTATTAAGTGACAGTGCGGATGAGCTGCAAACCGCTCTGAGGAAGTTTGATACAGTCTGTGAGAGCATGGACCTAAAGGTAAACGTGAACAAAACTAAGGTTGTGGTGTTCAATCGGGAAGGTGGAAAGGAGAGTAGAGTAGTTACTCTGCAAGATGAAATTGTGGAGCAAGTGGACGAGCTAGTATATCTCGGTAGAATGTTTACTGCAGATGGTACAATTGAGAGCGAGATTGGACGAAGGGTCAATGCTGGAAGGAAAGTGATTGGAAGTATGTGGACGATAATGAGAAATGAAAGCATGAGCCTAGCTGCGAAACGAGCAATCTATAATGGCGTATTCGTCCCGTCAGTACTGTATGGAAGTGAGACATGGGTATGTCAAAAAAGCACGAAAGAAAAATAAATGCCGTGGGTATGAGATTTCTGAGGAGCGCATGTGGTAAAACGAGAAGGGACAAGATAAAAAATGAATGCATAATGAGGGAGTGTGGTGAGGAAAAGACGATGATGGATAGATATAAAAGTTGTACATTACGTTGGTTTGGTCACATTGAGAGAATGAACAACGCAAGATTAACGAAACAAATATATGTGGGCGAGGTTAGGGAAAGGCCGGGCCTGGTAGGCGGCGTAAAACTTGGCTGAATGTAGTAGAATTTACGATAAAGGAAAGAAAGATAAGGAGTTTTAAAACAAAAGGGCATGTCAGAGACTATGTATGAATCTTGTGGAAGCTAGGGAGGTATGCGGAGATAGGAAAGCATGGAGAAAAATTGTGAATGAAAAATAAATAAGAGGCAGAGATTGTTTTACCTACCCGCAAGGGAATGGCGTGAAGGTGAAGTTAAGTTAAGTTAAGTTAATGTGAAGTTTGAAGGTGCCTATAATTTTTGTAAATAACTTTTTTGGTATCTCCTTTAATAACGGATATATCGTACTTCGAAGCACTAATGCCGCACCCTGTTTATAAGTTAGTTGTAAGTGGACAGAAAATGTTATGTGTTGTATTCTGACAATAAATAAATAGATTTTCTCTGTGACGTGTATCTTTATATTAGTGGTATCAATAGATTGGATTACCACAACTGGCGACACTAAACTGAAGCGGATTAAATTCTGTTACAGTATGAAAATTTCAAAACAAACAGTCGAGTGGATTCAATTCTACTACAGGAGCGGATTAAAATCTGTGGCAAACGTGTTTTGCGTGGATTAAATTCTGCCAAAGAAGAGAAGTCTGACTTAATTAAAATAAAACCTGTTTTGCGGTAGAAATATTACCTAAAATGGATCCATCGTCAATCAAATATTTTGCTTGCGATTCTATCGACAGAGTGTTTCTCGCGATGGAATGGAGGAAATGGTTACGCTTAGTAAAGCTTTATGTTGCTGCTGAAGGCATCACGAACGTAAGGAAAAAGAAAAATAAGCTTTTGCATCTTGGTGGATCCCAACTACAGACTACCAGGAACAGTTGTCGAATATGATCCCGAGGTAAATAACGACGTGCTCAAAACCCTACTTGACTACCTTGACAACCATTTCTCCCCTCAACAAAATTCCTATTTTGAAAGACACATCTTTCGACGTATGAAACCCGAAGAGAGGGAGAGACTGAACAAATTTTTGATTCGATGCAGAGCTCAAACAAATAAGGAGAATATGCCCAGGAAATTAATTATAAGGATAAGTTAATTGACGTGTGGGCCCCTGTTGAGCTGAAGAGGAAACTATCGGAAAAGAAGTACCCTTGAATGGCATCATATGAATAAACCAATAATTGACAAGCAATACCACAAATGAGGGCACAATGCGCATTTTTCTAGGAGATGCAAGACCAAGGAGGATAGCCATTTCACCCCAAAAGCGTCATATAATCGTGGACGTTTCGACTCAACGAAAATAAGAAGTGTAAATTTCATAAATGAGCCTATCGAAGAGACTGAACCGTCTACTAGCAGTAGGGGTAATTATGAATGTTTTGAAGTTGTCGATTTGGACCACCTAAACCAAAGCAGGCGAGTTGACATTGCATCTGTCTCTATAGGATGTAATGGTTCGCACGTTGGGCACCATTTTGTAATAGTTCTTTTTGTTCGTACTGTTAGGGGCTATTTTGTAATGAGCCTCACGTTGGGATTTGTTTTGTAACGGGCGTATTACCTGCGATTATTACCTTACTTGCATACACCTGGCTACAAATAATAATATTTGGGTTCTTTTTCAACCTTTCATAATTTCAAAATTATTGAGTAAAAATTTTATATTGTTTTTTATGAAAATGTGAAATGGTTCAACGTTAACTAAGTGATTTTAATTTATAAAGATAACATTCATTAACTAAACTTTACTTTTATTGCTATCACATTTCTGTTCGTGTAAATGAACTTCAATAATTACTCAAAAATTCCTCTTTCCTTCTATCGAGACTCTCCATCTAGCTTAACAATGCGGTAAATAGTTATTGTTATCATTCATCAAAATTATCCTCAATCTGATGTTATTAATTATCTGTACTTTGCAATCAAAAGTGATAATATTTAATTAAGTCAAATACTAAATGCCGACTGTTTTGTTTACAGTATCATATATAAAACTCAAACTTATAATGTAAAATAATATTCTTAAAACTAACATATAGCAGCAAAATCTTAATCAGAATTAAACGATTGGTTTTGGTTTAATTTTGATATTCAAATTCAAAGTTTTTAGAAAATGAAACATATAAATGTTTTATTTATGCACACAATCAAAACGTTCTTACTTGTTATTTTCGTTGATAGCGGATGATGTAACTCGGCGTTTCTTGGACTGGTGAAGAGGCCTCAAATAGGTTATAGACTGCTGGCGCCTTGTTCTCTTTGTTCTTTTCAATATCTTCTTTGGATTTTGGTTGGGGATGAATACGATTCTAATTTTTGCTCGATATATTTACAGTATACAGTTTTTAGTTAATTGTTCCGTTTTAACTACAAACGGCGTGTGCAACAAACTGCAAGCGATCTACGAAAGACCATTCTTTTAATCATCAATGTTTTTGTTTATTATATTTTCTATATCGATCTATTAACTGGGTCGATTGTCTTATTGTACATTAATCACTCGCTATCAAAACATCACCTTGGAACACTTTCAATACGCACTTAAAACGCTATTGTAAATTATTACGCAATCTTTTTATTATCGCCAACTTGACAACATTTACACTTTTAATCCTTTTTAGCTTTTCCTCGCATTAGTAAGGAAAATATTCTTTATCACTATATCGACTAAATTTTCGTTATAATTTAACAATTTAAATTGCACCATAACTTAAGCTGCAATTATCGCTTTTCAACAGCGTTTCTACTTGCTCCCTTTTACAAAACAGTCATACCCGCAATTTACCGCGTATATTTAAAAGCTTTGCAATTTACTATGCAAATACTCATCGCAACAATCTCAAGCTTTTTCTCTTAATATTAATTATGTTCAAATACACATAACCAATAACCATTCATGTTATCTAACGGCGCAAAATTCGAATTTCTAATGCCTCCATTACAAGAAGAAATATCAATTGACATGTTCAGCGGCAGCATGCACATAATCAACGGCCGAGATTGGGTCACATTGATTAAAAACAACGCCATCATGCTTGATATTCAGCAAGATGTTAGAAGTAACATCAAGTCTGACGCTTCGAATACTCCTCTCAGTATTAAACTCAAATTTAGTGCACCAATCTGCATAGAGAAAGGTCAAGAATTCGTTGAAGCATTTATGGTCGTCGAAGACGGAATGACATTTTTATTGGGAAAACAGACATCAATTTGTCTTGGAATACTCAAATTAGGACTAGGTGTCGGAGTCAATCAAGTGGAGGGCATCACACCCTTCTCAAAAATTCACAACATCAAAGTGAAACTGTCTATTGATACAAAAATAAAACCTGTGCACCAACCAGTAAGAAGAATTCCCATTGCGGTAGAACAAAAGTTGGATGAAGCACTCGCCCGAGATATCATCGAACGAATAACGGAACCAAGTTAATGGAGTTTACCAATGGTGATTGTATTCAAACCAGACAAGAATCTACATCAACATGAGACGAGCTAACGAAGCTCTTTTGCGGGATAAATTTCCATTGCCGACATACGATAATTTTATGACCAAGCTGAAAGGAGCACAGTATTTCTCACGTTTAGACATGGCAACTGCGTATCATCAACTTGAATTGCAAGAAGAAAGCCGACCCATAACAACTTTCATAACACATAAAGGATTGTCTTGCGGTACAAACGTTTGATGTTTGGTATCAATTCGCCCCCATAGCTTTTCCAGCGGATATTTCAAATCATTCTTGCTCCTTGCACAAACTGCTTGAACTATATCGATGATATTATCGTGTTTGGGCAAACAGAAGAACAACACGATACATGTTTCAATAAAGAGATGGAGGTATTAAAAACTAATAATGTCCTCCTGAACAACAAGAAACGCCACTTCAAAGTACGCAAATTAAAATTTTTGGAACACATACTGACGTCGTTAGCTATACCACCAGATCCCAATAAGGTGAAGGTCATTCAGAATTTTCGAGCGCCGGCAAACAAAGAAGAAGTTAGAAGCTTCTAGGAGTGGTAACTTATTTGGGAAAATTCATTCCCAATCTAGAAATCCTGACCGAACCTCTTAGATAAATCTTGAAGGAATCGAAATTTATATAGGGACAACGCCAGCAAGAAAATTTGAAAAACTAAATTCAACACTGGGGAAATTACCTACATTAGCATATTTTGAACTACAAAGACCCGCGCAGCTAATAGGTGATACCAGCCCAATCGCCCTTGGGGTTGTACTCCTTGAATACGATAAAAGTGGCCAGCCCACATGTTATCTCTTTCGCAAGTAAAACATTATCTGCTGTAGAGCGCCGATATTCACAGACGGAGAAAGCAAGCTTAGCTTTGGTGTGGGCTATTGAAAGATTTTTTTTTCTCTCCGGGATAGAGTTTCAACTAGTAACTGACCACAAACCGCTAGAGATCATATTTAAACCCACATCAAAACCCCCTGCGAGGATGGAGGTTACAAGCCTTCAAATTTACGATTAAATACAAATCTAGAAAATCAAATATTGCGGATCTTCTCTCAAGGTTGTGTAAATTGGAATCAGACGAAATCTTTTATGAACCGAATGGACGCCACATACAAACGATCATCAATGAAACAATCCACAAGGCATTTTCTATCTCCAGAGTGATATTTGAAAATAGAGATGATGCCCAAATAATAGATACGATTAATAAACTATCAGGAAATTCGTGGTCACCTAATTCCAAGAGTCAATTGTACCCTTTCCGTTTGGAATTAACATACATGGATCCTTTGCTCCTTAGAGAAAATAAAATAATGATACCAAGCAACCTTCGACGTCAAACACTAGAATTGGCCCATGAGAGTGATCCGAGAGAGACCGTCATGAAACATCGCCTACAATCAAAACTATGGTGGCCGCAAATAGACAAGGAAGCCGAGAAACATGAGCAAACCTGTAAGGAGTGCATACTAGTTTCACAACCTAGCAAAGTATCACCAATGACAAAGCAAAATCTTCCGGGCCATGGAGATACGTAGCATTAGACTACATGTCAGGTGAACCAAACCACGACTACCTACTGGTAATTATCGATTGTGACTCCCGTTATGTCGAAGCTGTTTTCAGAAAAGGTACCGCTTCTTCCACTGTAATACAAATCTTTGAGAAAAACGATTGCAAATAGCATACCTGAAGAGTAACAAAGACTTCAAGAAGGAAATACTGGCTTACCTGATAATGTACAATGTAACACCACATGGGACGACTGGCAAATCTTCTTCAGAGTTACTAATGAATCGGAGAATTCGTGACAAAATACCCTGCATCGAAGACATAGACATGGAAACACTACACGAAGAGGTGTATGATAGAGACCTAACAAAAATAGAAATGGGAAAAGGGAAGGAAGACGGTAGGAGAGGTGCTACTATTAAAGAAATTGAACCGGGTGATAAGGTTACTGTGAAGAATACCATTTATCAAAACAAGCTAACACCAGAGGTTTCAATCCCATCATCTCCAACCTTTCCTTCATACCCCCCATCGTTACTCTCAAATCCTTCATCGCCGCACCTAACAGCGGACGAGGAACGTAGGCGTGAAGACGAAGGAAACCAAGGTGCAACACCCCAGGTACAACCACTCAAACTCGTGAAAAAGGGAGGGATGTGGGAACCGGCTGATCGGATTCGGGCAAGGCGGCGATCGAAGGACGATGATTGAATTGTTTATTAAATGTTATACATATATAAGTTAGTTGCAAGTGGACAGATAAGGTTGTGTGTTGTATTCTGAGAATAAATAAATAGATTGTCTCTATGACGTGTGTCGTTATATTAGTTGTATCAATAGATTGGATTCCCACAAATACTAAACACACTACATCTGTCTAAATAGATTTTTGGGTACCACATGCACTGTTAAAGTATGTCAAAGAACAAGTGAAATGAAAGCAATACGTAAAATGTTATGACGATTTTTTTAGTTCATATTAAATATACAAAAAGAAATAGCCGAAAAGCATTTAACACCGCAGAAACTAAAAACGAATTGGTAGAAAAATATACCATCCCATTATGATCAATGCGATGTTGCTTATGCAGTCAACGTAAAGATTGTTGAACGGAATATAAAAGGAGAAACACCTCTAGAGTATTTTGAACAGTTTTTCAATGTCTAAGTGTATAATCTGATAGCGTCAGAAACAATTCGTTATGCAATGGGAGTGAAAAATACAGTCGATACACCTTGACCAGTGAACGTGATTATTGGTCAGAGGCAGAAGATTTAGGAGTACCTTTGGTGAAAAATGCAATGACCCGCAACACTGATTTCAGAATCAAATCAAGACAACACACAAACCCAGAATAATTGTCATAACAAATACTTTAAAATTCGACCTCTACTCGATATGATAAATGCCAACTTTTAACAGTAGGGAATTTTCCACCAACGTTTATCAATAGACGAGATGATGGACACCATCACATAAAACAACTTATCCGTTCCAAACCTATTAGGTTCGGGTATAAACTGTGCCATGTGTGGCAACGATGGTTACTGCTACAAGTTTAGTTTATATTGTGAAAAATGAAAATCAAAATCAACTGTTAAATCCTCTTGGAACACGAATGATGAACACGATGTTGTCACTTGTAGAAAGGCCTACCTCACATGAAATATACTTTGATCATCTGTTCACCAGTATACAATTATTGGCGGGTTTGAGAAAAGTGGGACATCGGGCAACGGGGCGAAATAACAGAACTGCAAACGCTCCATGGTATCTGTAAAAGAAATAGAAAAATACGATCGAAGCATTTACGATTCGATCTTTGATAAAAAGAACAAAATACTCTAGGTGAGATGGAATGACCATTACCATGGCCACAAATTTCGATTTTATTGAACCAATGGCGTCCGTACAAAGATCGAATTGGAGTGAAAAAGCAAAGACACCCATTCCACAGCTGGTAGTGATCAAAAACTACAACAAATGTATGGGAGGCGTTGATCACCATGACTGGATGTTGGAAAAACACCATATCCCCATACGAGGGAAAAATGATATTGGTGCCTTCTCACAAGAATTATTGACATGACAGTTGTGAATGCTTGTCTGTTGTTCAGAAAAGTTGAGCGACAACCTCTTTCAATAAAAGAATTTCGCAGGGCCTTTGCTGTTCCTTATCTGAAATTGGGACACGGTTTGAAGGCTGCAAAAGGTAGACGTACTTCCAACCCATCAACTTCAAGGCCTCATGTGTTAACAAATGTAAGGTATGATGGAAGAAATTATATTATCACAAACGAATGCAACAGAGGCGCTGCCAACATTCAAATTGTATAAGAAGACCACTGACATATTGTTCGAAATGCATGGTGACACTGAGCACTGCTTGTTTTCCCTTACATCATAATTGTGGCTTATTTTAGTTTTATTTAATTTTTATATGGGATCCGCCTAGCGATCTATTTATATATATTATATATATATATATATATATATATATATATATATATATGTTTGTTTTTGAAACAACTATAAATCCGATCAAAAAAATTCTTATAAAAGTTTGTTTATAACAGTAATAGGAATAACATTCTGGAATCTTAATGAAAAAAAATGAAAAAATAATAATTTGGGCGTTTCTGTCATCAAACTAGTGAACTTTTCCAAATTCTCCCGTATACTCTACATATACTTCACATTATCAAAATAAGCACCAATGTAATTGTCAATAGGCATGACAAAATTATACGTGAATCTACCTTTAAGTTCGGTAGTTGATAAGAAAATATTTCTTTATATTATAATATAAATGATATATGGTTACGGAAATATACATTGCTTTGAACGTTAACTGTACTCTTAGATCTGCATAAATATGCACAACCAGTCCAATTGAACTCTGATAGTAAACTAATAATCGTTAGTCTAATTTAGAAACACGTAAAAAAAAGTTGTCACAATTAATATCAACGTTAATAAATATCTTATTACTAACAGATATTAATTTTAAAACGGTATTCATGATGACAAATCTGGTTTCTAATTTAAAACCCTGTGTATAAAATTTGTAAACATAAATTGTGAAATCTATTTATTCTTTTCTCTTATTACACAAAACGTGATTAAAGGTTGACGTAATACTTCGAAATCGTGTGCAAATAATAAATAAATTACTAATCCTTTTGTTCAACTTCCAAAACCAAAACACTCTTCAAAATATAAAACGTACATTCAACTCAACTGTTATTAACACGTTAAACGCCCAATGACCCGGCATTTGGTTGTCAACCAAAATTGCCATTTAGATGCACAAAAAGTTGGCGCCCCCACAATCTACAATTCGGAGAATTCCTATCTAATAATTAAGGAATAATTAAAGACTAATTTAGGAACATAATTACAATTTTTGTAACGCAAATATAAAGTCAGGAAACGAAATTTATGGGTAGGGGTGCTAGCTTGACGTCAAGCCAGCGATCATTTCTTTAGAAATTGAAAAAAAAAGAAAAATTCCGATGCAATAATTTAAGAACAATTAAAGACTAATTTTGGAACACAACAAAAAATTTTGGAACGCTAAAATATAGTCAGGAAACTAAATTTTTCGTGGGGGTGCTAGCTTGACGTCACACCATCGACCTTCTTTTTGGGAATTTAAAAAAAGGTCCTATGTAATAATTAAGAAACAATTAAAGACTAATTTTGGAACACAATAAAAAATTTTGGAACGCAAACATAAAGTCTGGAAACACAATTTTTTTGGGGGGGGGTGCTTGCTTGACGTCACGCCAGCGACCATTTCTTTGGGAATTGAAAAAAAAGGAAAAATTACGATGCAATAATTAAGGAACAATTAAAGACTAATTTTGGAACACAACGAAAAATTTTGGAACGCTAAAATATACTCAGCAAACGAAATTTTTCGTGGGGGTGCTAGCTTGACGTCACACCATCGACCTTCTTTTTGGGAATTTAAAAAAAGGTCCTATGTAATAATTAAGGACTAATTTAATTAAGATTAATTTTGGAACACAATAAAAAATTTTGGAACGCAAACATAAAGTCAGGAAACACAATTTTTGGGTGGGGGTGCTTGCTTGACGTCAAGCCAGCGACCATTTCTTTGGGAACTGAAAAAAAAGGAAAAATTCCGATGCAATAATTAAGGAACAATTAAAAACTAATTTTGGAACACAATAAAAAATTTTGGAACGCAAAAATATAGTCAGGAAAATAAATTTTTCGTGGGGGTGCTAGCTTGACGTCACACCATCGACCTTCTTTTTGGGAATTTAAAAAAAGGTCCTCTGTAATAATTAAGGAACAATTAAACACTAATTTTGAAACACAATACAAAATTTTGGAACGCAAACATAAAGTCAGGAAACGCAATTTTTGAGTGGGGGTGCTAGCTTGACGCCAAGCCAGCGACCATTTCTTTAGAAATTGAAAAAAAAACGAAAAATTCCGATGCAATAATTAAAGAACAATTAAAGACTAATTTTGGAACACGATAAAAAAATTTTGGAACGCAAAAATATAGTCAGGAATCGAAATTTTTCGTGGGGGTTCTAGCTTGACGTCTCACACCATCGACCTTCTTTTTGGGAATTTAAAAAAATTCCTATGTAATAATTAAGAAACAATTAAATACCAATTATGGAACATAATAAACGTGTTTGTTACGCAAACATAAAGTCAGGAAACGAAATTTTTGGGTGGGGGTGCTAGCTTGACGTCAAGCCAGCGACCATTTCTTTGCAAATTGAAAAAAAAACAAAAAATTCCGATGCAATAATCAAAGAATAATTAAAGACTAATTTTGGGACCCAACAAAAAATTTTGGAATGCAAAAATATAGTCAGGAAACGAAATTTTTCGTGGGGGTGCTAGCTTGACGTCAAGCCAGCGACCATTTCTTTAGAAATTGAAAAAAAACCGAAAAATTCCGGTGCAATAATTGAAGAACAATTACGGACTAATTTTGGAACACAAAAAAATTTCGGAACGCAAAAATATAGTCAGGAAACGAAATTTTTCGTGGGGGTTCTAGCTTCAAGTCACACCATCGACCTTCTTTTTGGGAAGTTAAACAAAATCCTATGTAATAATTAAGGAACAATTCAAGACCAATTTTTTAACATAATAAAATTTTTTGTAACGCATACATAAAGTCAGGAAATGTAATTTTTGGGTGGGGGTGCTGGCTTGACGTCAAGCCAGCGACCATTTCTTTGGAAATTGAAAAAAAAACGAAAAATTCCGATGCAATAATTAAAGATCAATTAAAGACTAATTTTGGAACACAACAAAAAATTTTGGAACGCAAAAATATAGTCAGGAAACGAAATTTTTGGGTGGGGGTGCTAGCTTGACGTCAAGCCAACGACCATTTCTTTAAAATTTAAAAAAAAATTCCGATGCAAATAATTAAAGAATAATTAAAGACTAATTTTGGGACCCAACAAAAAATTTTAGAATGCAAAAATATAGTCAGGAAACGAAATTTTTCGTGGGGGTGCTAGCTTGACGTCAAGCCAGCGACCATTTCTTTAGAAATTGAAAAAAAAACGAAAAATTCCGATGCAATAATTAAAGAACAATTAAGGACTAATTTTGGAACACATAAAAAAATTTTGGAACGCAAAAATATAGTCAGGAAACGAAATTTTTCGTGGGGGTTGTAGCTTGACGTCACACCATCGACCTTCTTTTTGGGAATTTAAACAAAATCCTATGTAATAATTAAGGAACAATTAAAGACCAATTTTTTAACATAATAAAATTTTTTGTAACGCAGACAGAATAATTAAAGACTAATTTTGGGACCAAACAAAAAATTTTAGAATGCAAAAATATAGTCAGGAAACGAAATTTTTCGTGGGGGTGCTGGCTTGACGTCAAGCCAGCGACCATTTCTTTGGAAATTGAAAAAAAAAACGAAAAATTCCGATGCAATAATTAAAGAACAATTACAGACTAATTTTGGAACGCAACAAAAAATTTTGAAACGCAAAAATCTAGTCAGGAAACGATATTTTTCGCGGGGACCCTAGCTTGACGTCGTCACACCATCGACCTTCTTTTTGGGAATTTAAAAAAAGGTCCTATGTAATAATTAAGAAACAATTAAAGACTAATTTTGGAACACAATGCAAAATTTGGAACGGAAAGACAGTCAGGAAACGAAACTTATCGTGGGGGTCCTAGCTTGACGTTACGCCCACGACATTCTTTTTGGAAATTAAAGAAAGAATCCCATGTAATGCCGACACCCCTGTTCCAAAAATTTTGGAAATGAATTACGTTTTTGGTTTAAATGATTATTTTTAAAACATTTAACTAAAATCTACAATTAATCCCGAAAAATCGGAATCTATGTTTTGAGTACAAAATCACCCGGAAAATGTCTTATTTTGACACTCAAGACACGTAAGAAATTAATCGTTCAATTTTTAAATCGATGAATTTTAGATTGCCTGAAATTATCAGTTTTTTGTTAATGTGTTGAGATCCTTTGAGAAAAACGCAATTTACAAAAATCATCTTTATTTTTTTTAAATAACCATAATCTTTTTATATATTAGTAAAATCTTAACAGTTGCGCCGGTCGTATTTTCCAACCATCCCTGAACTGAAGAAGTGGCTATGAGGGCAGTGCTTCCAAACTAACTAGTAGCTTCAAGACAACTTTAAAATTCATTTAAATTAATTGGCGGTAATATGTTATGAGAAGAGTATCGGTAAGCTTGTCCACCAGTACGACAAATGCCTCAATCGTCAAGGTGATTATCCCCTATGTCGAAAAGTAACCATTAGCGTACATAACTTTTAGAAATAAATTATTTTTTTGTATTCATTTGACTGTTATGTATGGCCCACCGGAGGTTGAAAAAAATAACCCTCCCACTTTAAATATTCCAATCCAATGCATAATCTTAGTTTCAATCTCATTATCAAATTCTGGTTTACTTATGACACCTGGTTGAAAAGAGATTCGTTGAATAGAATGCTTGGCAAGTTTGTGAATAGTTCATCCGCTGTTTCACCAACACATGATTTAATTCCCCTCGTCTTGTATGTCGATGTAGCGACACCATGTTTTGCAGTTTGTATGACATGTTTAGAAAAATTACATTTTCGAAGTGAGTTTCATGTATGAATGGCTCGTCTACTTCTCAATGAGTAATAACTGAAATACGGAATCGAATGCACTAGTATTACGGAAAACATGATCATCGCCGTTAATGGTAACGTAAGTCAAAGACGATTGATGGCCATTCAATATCAACGGTAGTTTATTCAACTTTCGATGCAATTCAAAATCGTTCGCATCGAAGGTACCATTAATATATTTCGATGATTTGTCCTTTGCTTTGTCCTCCAATCCCATCCAATTTTCTCGTTGCTTAGATTCAACTATATGCCTAACTGAATTTTTGTTGAACCATGAACACGCATGGCAAATGCGCTTTTCGTCATAGCCCTCTTCTACACCTTCAATAGGGAATGAGCATTCGCCTATCAACTGTACGTTTTTGTCACAGACGATACATTTATGTGTTCTTTTTGGATTCTCTGCATTATTGCATAAGAGACATGGTGTTGGCGCATCTTCGTTGATCTGGTAGAAAAATATGTTAATGAAATAGGTGTTTGGCTACAGTCATACCGTTTCAATTAATTATTATGGTAATTAACAAGTTAATTAATTACTTCAAACAAGTCAAAAGATATAATGATAGAGTGCTAGTGTCAAGTCAAGGTTTTTCTCGGTTATCAAAAATTTGGGATTCGGCTTAGGGTTCTGAACTATAAAAAATGAAATCATACCAGGCCTATTACGTTTTCATTAGACAACTGGCTCGGTATTCCCGTCCTGTGTCGCTTTTGTCTGGATGATCTTTCCCTTGTTGTTGATATAATTGATGTGCTTACATATATATGAAACGATCAACTCTGAAGTTTGAACGACCTTGAAGTAATCGATTCTTGACATCATTAAAGTCGTGTTCGACTGCAGCGCTCGTAGCAGGTTGTCGACCATATCCGAAACGATCGCGGGAAACGTAGGTCCATAATGTTAGAATCTTGCAATGATGCAGAATTTTGTTAGCAAGTGCTACATTCGCTAATGTTGCAAGCCCATTGATAACAAGAATCAAATCTTGATAATCCCACGCATCCTTGTTTTGTTCTAAACATAACATCAACAACGATATGTAAAAAAATTGTTCCAAATGCAATAAATAATAATTACATTACACATATATGATAATGTAACAAACTAATCGTTCTGATCCATGATGATTTTCTAACATTTCTAGATTTTTTCAGAAATTGTCTGATTTTTTATTTCTACGAAGGAATGATTAAAACTATTAACCAACTACCTTTCAGGTTGTGATTTGAGTCATCCGTGTCCGCTAAAATGGTATCCATTTCTTTATTTCCGGTTGACATTGACGGCGCGATTAGCATATCCTTAAGTTTCGTCTTGGCCTTGGTACATTCTGTACTCGGCCCATCAGAAGTTATGCCCTGATAATTGCTTCGACAAACGATCAAAGTTAATCTTGAAAATTGTTTTCAAGATTCAATTTTCCAATACAACCAAAGTCTTTTTACACTTGGCTGCATTGACTTCAAAAAGTCGGCATATGTTTTTATAACATGGGCTACATCAATTCTTATATATGTTGCCGGTAACAGACCTCTTACGTACATATCCACATATTGCTCCAGTGTGGCACATGCAGCAAACGCACGAGTCATCGCCAACAACAATGCTCTTGAAGTATCGCTAACCGCTTCTCCTGGTACAGGTGCACCACTCTGGATCCACTCTTTTAACCAAAACTCTATTTTTGTCGTTGTGTGTGACTCTGGCACCATTTGCGCAACAGAACATTCTTTAAACTCGTCGAATCCAGTATTTATTACGCACTCATATAGGAAAAACGGTGCTTTCTTCTTACGCAACTTCTTGGAAAATGTGCCTGTGGCATCGATGCTCACACAGCCATGTGGATTTCGGCGGATGAAGGAACGATATAAGTTGAGTTGACTTGGTGTCCAATAATGGACAAAGAAAGGAGAGTCTGGAACGGTATGAATTGATCCTTTGAACTCAAATTTCTTTAGAAGTACCAAAGATTTTATGTGATCTTTATCCTTGTTCAATTTCTTCGCTACCTCGCTTTTACTCTGTACTTACATTAAGAATTTTGTATTTAAGGTGAAATTCCTCAAAAGGAAAAAAATAATTTAGAACCTGTACAACAAAGTATAACGATCATTGTCGATGAAAACCATTCTGTTACTAAGGTGATTAATATTATTGTGTAGATAGATGTAATAAAGTAATATGTATATTTGTTTAAAGAAAACGGTACAGACGGAGGAATTGCTTACTGAAGATGATGACGATTCGGTTGCTGATTCCGATTTTAGTGCTTCAGATTTCTTACGCAGCAGTATTGATACGAAAATAATAAAGAGTATGTACACGATAAATATGAAACTGCGGCTACTACTTCGGAGAAAAATCCAAACAGTTCACACGGTTTCAGGAATAATTGCGAGAGATAAAGCACGTCATCGTCTGAGAAGCCCGTGTAATTGCAAAGAAAATTGTATTAATAAAATTCCCCAACAAAGAAGATATTGTATTTGGGAAGCATTTTACGAAATGGAGTATAGCAGAAGAAGGGCGTGAGTTCACAGTAGAATAATTCTGAAAGAAAAGAAGCGTAAAATAACAAAAGAAGCAATAAGCAAACGAATAACACTCTAGTTTATACTTTTTCCAAATGAACAAGGAAATTTGGAAAAGGTATGTAAAACAACCTTTTTCCTTAAAACTCTTGGATTTCATGAAAAAAACGATAAAATCTTTACTACAGTTTTGAAAAACACTGTCATGCTCCAGCGAATAAACGCAATCGTGATATTATGAGATAACATATATCGCTCTTCAACCCGTGTGTTAGTCACTATTGCAGGGAACTTATACCTAATCGACTGTATCTGATGACAAGGTGAGTTACCAAACTTACAGAAAGGCTGTTTCAGAAATGAACATAAGCGTTACTAAATTAGGCGACGAAGAACGCGATGTGTGTACAATTCAAAGTCAGCATATAAAAAATTACGACGAAGTGTTCAGATCATAACAATGCCTTATTAGTAGCCCCGTCGTCTGTAAGTGACAAGAATGAAGAAGGCGAAAATGTTGGTGCAATAGATAAAATCACGATTCGTATGACAACAGCTGCTGCAAGTATTATGTCATCGTTGTGCATTCATACAAAGCAATTTGAAAATAGTTGCCATCAATGCAAAACATTTCCTCAGCATGCAGATCGATCCAAGAGTACCGAAAGGACATAAGGGAACCGGATAATTCTACTGAGGTTATTATGCTTCCTAAAATACCCGGAAGTAAGACTGCGTGTTTTACTTCCAGAATTACAGCTTTTCGTCAGACTTTTGCTATAATGTAAGACCAAAGGATAAAAAGTACAAAAAAGCACATATCAATTGTATGGCATGAGGCAATAGCTGAACGAAAATCAGAAGAGATGCTTATTACAAAGCCCTGAAAGAAGAAAGAGATGCTCTTCATGTAATTTACTGGATAGACAACTGTTCTGCCCAAAACAAAAATTGGCATCTTTTCACTTCATTAGTGACACTGGTAAATTTAAACATAATTGCCGCTGAAGATATTATTTTAAAAATTTTTGAAGCTGGTCATACATTCATCACTGTGTAGTGCTGAGCATGAAATATATAAAAAATATTTTTGATTTTAATGGCTTTGTTAAGGCTGTTGAAAGTTCAAATTCTAAACGAATGAGAGTAATTGGGTCGGTTGTTCAACAATGAACCGGGAAATTTTGAAAAATCAATTTTGAGTTGTTCCTGAAACTTAAATGGATTGATTTTATACGTGAAATTAGGAAAATTATTTAGCTTTTATTATAACCTACCGGCATTTGGATAACGTTTAAAAATTATTACGTCCACTTTTTAAAAAAAAATGTTGGGTGGTTCACTATGTCCACCCGTTGGTACACAGTTAACCAGAATGGTATTCTACAATGAACCATCTGGGTTCATAATGAACCACTCAACTTTGATAAAAGAAAGATAAACAAGAACCAAAAAAACCAAAATATTTATTGAAAAAGATGTTATTACAATCTAAACTAAATCATTTATGAAACTGTTCATCCCAGATTCAAATTAGACATATCAACTGGAAAACTGAGAACTTTTCTTGTGTTAGTCCCTTCCATTTTGGGAATTGGCAATATGTATTTTATATCAATCGTCTGTAAAGCAGCAAAATCAGGAGTAGGTGGTTCTGCAAACTTCTGACCTTCTTTGTTAACCAGTCTAAAATAAGAGACAAAAAAGTCATTATCACCCTCAGTAACCTTTTCTAAGACTTTTTCCACGTAATACGTTGTTGTCTTCTTGCTCGCAAATAGAACTAACACAAATTCTCCTTCAACTGGTTCCCGAAGTAAAGGTACAAAATCATCTATCAACACTGTGTCATTTGCCACATCATTCTCGTCATTATCACAAAAGAGTTCACCCCCCAATGACGATACATCGGAATGAAATTCTTCGTCGTCGGAAGTATCAGAATCATTTACTACTTTTGCTGCTGGTTTGTTATTGCTTTTTTTACTTCGTGTAGTTTTTCCAAATAGATCTTTAGTGACCTTCTGTGTCGCTTGTTTGCGCTTAGCAACAGCTAGTTCCTCTTTTTTAGGTGTGTCGGTAGCTCTCATGCTTTTACCTCGCTTTCGATATTTTCTAGTTGTATTTCGAGGCCCTGCTTTCAAAGGTGGCATTATGCTGTGAGGTGAAATAAAATCTGGAGCAAACGAACACGAAGGTTGGATATCAATCAAAGTATTGTTCCGTCGTTCTGTAGAATTGACAATTTCTTCTTTTTCGATAAGCTCTTGATTTTCTTTGTTTCCTTCAGTTTGTATCAATAGTTCTTCAGCATTTTTTGATTCAGGTCTGTCAGTGACGCAGCTGGGCATGAAGTCTACATAAGTAAACAAGGAGTCGTCAAACGGAAATATCCCACATTTTTTGAAAGATTGTGTGATATTTAATGGAGCCATCGATTTTATCCAGGCAGTGCCAACGCATTCAGCAACATTGTAAATTGTTAATGGTTTGCCTGGGTTCGGTACAAGCCACGAATCTACTGCAGAGTTGTAATAGGCTTTGAATGGCCCGCATACACCAACATCTAATGGTTCAAGTTTTCCGGAAGTATGAGGGTGCAACGTTAAAATTGTGACTCCAACAGCTTTTGCGAGATCCAGGGCTTCTATTGATAAATGACTCTCATGGTTGTCCATTATGAGTAACGATGGATTGTCCATAGATGAAAAGGAGTGTTTAATGAAATGTTTCATAACTTGAACAAATAATTCTTCGTTCATCCACCCGGACGGCGTACTCTAAGCCCAATGTACCAGCTGGTGCTCCAAGAATCATATGTTCCTTGAAGTGTTTGCGTGGAAATATCATTGCGGGTGGTAAGGATTGACCCGTTGCATTAATAATACAGCATGTAGTCACTAACGTCGCCTTCTCACCACTAGTGACTTTGCCAACATTACTTCCTTTGAGAGCAAGTACCCGCTGTGGACGTTGCACGGTAGTAGTTCCCGTCTTGTCTAAGTTATAAACTCGAGATCCATCCGCGAAACTAGGACACCGTTGCATGACATTTTTCAAATTGTTGAAGAACTTCATAACGATTTTTTTATTAAAACTAGTAGCTCGGGCTAAACTACATGGTTCAGGTTTCTTTAATGATAACTCGGAGTATCGCTTCCTAAAACCACGTAACCATTCCACTCCAGCCATCTTTTGACGATAGTCCATAAAACTTTAGGGCACAGTTTACCTAGTATTCTTTTAACGATTTTTCCTGATCCTTATTGAAAACAGCGTTTACTTCATAATTCGGTGTTAATCCTACTTCTTGATTACGAGTTGTTTTAAGGACATAGCGTCTCACTGTAGGATACGGAAAATTACATTGTTTTGCTGCATTTCGAATACTGGTGCCATTCTTGTGCAGTTTAACAGCTCTTCTCATGGATTGTTCCGTATGGGCCCCCTTTTTCTGGTTAATTGTTTAGTACGACCCATTCTGAAAACAAAAACATCAATATTAGTGATATCTTGTGCAGGTACAACATAAGTTAATTGTAAAACATATTTGTATAGTATGTAGGTACACAATGAACCATGGTTCATTGTTTAACGTAGGTACTTGGTTCATTGTAGAACATGTCCGCCATATAGTTTTTCGTACAAATAAATACTTAACAAAGAGGACATTTAACATTAAAACCATTTTTAACCTACCCCAGAGTGCATAAGTTTATTCTAAAATCGTTGAACTATCAATTAGTATTATATACGACTAATCAGAAGAAAATAAACCGCCAATTTTTACTATCTGCGTGCTGAAACAACAAAGCTTTGGTTGCACACCCACACGCTACCAGATCTTAATATCGACTGAAGACAGCAAGAAGGTACACAGTTATATAGCGTATTTGACAATTTCGAGCTTGTGACATAGGCGTACCATAAAAAAAGTAACGTGGTTCATTGTTGAACAACCGACCCTATGTATCGAAACAAGATATTTTAGTGTAGACCAGTGGAGATTCCAAATCAAAGTTAAATAGTCAGAAGCAAAAAAAAACTTCTTGCTGATTTAAGCTAATTTAAACTTGACGTGCCACAAAAACTTAGAGCGAAAAGAAAAAATTAATCATGTCTCCATTCCAGCAAATAGAATATATTTTTAGATAAATTTGAATGAAAACGAAGCGGAAGATCTAATTACGTATTTAGAATAACTTTCATTGTTACGCTAATTCATAAATTTGTTGCAACTTAACCTTCAATTTGTATTAATTACTACTACAAATAATGGAAAGTTCCATATCAGAAGTTAAGGCAATTATTTTCTAAGTAAGTCTTTTACAACTGAGTTTAATTTTATAAACTTATACACATAGAGCGGCCATACACTTTCATTACGACTGGATTTACTCAATTTACACATTTGGTCACTTACTGCTATTTGCCTTTTTACGACTGTATAAACGAAGGTCGCCATTTCCGTTTCGTCAGACACGTTTTATCCACATCTATTAACAATTATATGGAATAATTTTGATAGGAACCAAAGATCCTAAACAGCTGTTTATGAAGGAGTCGTTTATAGATCCCGAACAAAATCCAGAAAGGGTTGACGGTCCTGAGACCACATGAATACTCCGGTGCCAGCAGGATTGCCTACTTACCAGGGGCCCGAACACTTATTATTTCCAGATTAATTTTTTGTTTGTATAAAGTCTTAACATTTATTTTTATTTTGTAATTTATTAAGAAAATAACTACCTATTTTAGTTTAATTGTTTTGTAATATTGTATGCAAGTTCTCACAACCACTAGGACGAGCAAAAATAAAATTATTTTTGTAACATCCCGTAATACTAGAAGGGTGTTATATTATGAATATGACTTATGTACACAATGATTAACGTCTGTTAATCGTCCAACGGCTGTCACGTTTACCCTACTCGTTCTTGATGTATATTTATAAAGAACGAATCAGTATTTAATTAAATTTTACTCCAAATTCTTGCATTAATTGGAGAAAAGATACCAAAATTAAATAATTTGTGTATGTTACAGTATTTTTAAATATAAAACTGAAATAAACTGTAGGTCTTTGAGAGCAAAACATTATTTATTTAGAATTTGAAAGTGTTAAACATCACTTTTGCAAATTTAACTCATTTTTAATGATAATCTAATGGACTGGAACAACAATGTCGCAAACGCATGACATTTTGTGTTAAAAATATTAATGTTAAGTGCATAGTGCATTAAAACGAACTTTCACGGCTAACGAAATTATTAATCTAGTGCCCCTCGAATTTAATTCATGAATAAAACATCTAGTTTAAAAACACTTTCTCTCACTTACAATTTAGTTATCACGTTTTAAGTGCATACGTAACTGCATATCTTACCGTACTTTGATCTAATAAAACCAAATTTTACAATTCAACAATGAATTAAACTTATTTATTACATTCAAAACGCTTTAAATATGTTGCTTTATAACATTATCTAAACAATCAGTTTCGGTTTAACTAAAAGAAAAAAGTATGAACTTTGTAATTACCTTTTACAATCACAAACTATACTGAATCATAAAATACATAGTACCCTTTTACATAATGTTTATATTAAAAATTAATGAATAAATAATAAATGATAGGTTTGAATATTGATTTAATTTCGTTATTACATACGTTTTTTAAAGTGCTTAAAGCAATGCTGCCAAACACAATAATTGCAATTATTACAAACAAATATTAAATGTATACTTAGTGTATATTTTCATTTTCACAAAGTACATATGTTCCCAAATACATGAAAATGAGCAAAATTTTAATGAACATTCCATTTATCGTTGTCGGTAAAATTGGTATTACAACAGTTACTGAAATTTTCAATAATAATTACAAAGGGTGCGAACTATTTTTCAAGATTTATGGCTGGTTTATATTATTCCAGTCCAGTAATCCAGTAGTGCTGGACTAGATTGGACCTACTGGCTGACCTCGTCTACACGCTTCCAGTCATTTCAAAGCTGTCGATTCGTCAAGACTACAGTTACAATGAGTGCGAGAAAGCACTTGGGAATTTATTTAAAAGAGACTCAAAAGTTAGCGTTAGAAGAAGTTATTGATGAAGTTGATATGGAACTAAACAAAAAGGGGCGGATTTGGGTGAGAAATTGGATCAGCGAAAGAGATCAAAAAGGAGGGCCAGCAATGCTTTTACAACAACTGAAGGCAGAAGATCCCACTGAATATATATTGGCAATGAGAATGAAAGCAGAAAATTTTGATGAACTGTTTTAAATAATATTCAACGTAACAACACGTTGTTCAGAGATGCTATACCCTCAAAAATAAAACTAGAAGTCACTCTTTCTTTTTTGGGTATTGGAGATAGTTATAGAAGCCTTAGTCGTATGTATCGATTGCCAAAATCAAGTATTTCAAAAATTATACCAGAAGTCTATCAGGAAATCAAAAGGGCATTAAAAGATCACATCAAGGTTATAAATGAATCTTTAATACTTAATACTTGTTTCTATGACAATATTTATTTTGCATTATTAAAAGCAGTCATTGTGATATCCACGTATTCTCGGTAATTTCTCACTATATTCAATGAGTCATCAGCAGCTTGTGTGTCTGTAGTAGATGCTGGACTATTCACTGGCATATTATTGCTTGGTCCTGGCGCATAATCATTACTGACTCGTTTGTCTGTAGTAGATGCAGAACTACTCACTGGCGCCGTCAGAGTATATGTTGTGTTTCCATAATCATGTAATCGACATTTTGCTGACTCTCAGAATTTTATCTTGATCCAGTATAGCCTGTTCCGTAGACAGTTTTCTTAATTGCTTCGCAACGTGTTTTCCGAAGGCGTCAAATTCATCTTCCTCAGTTTCTGATGTGGATAAATTGTTCTGCATCTCTTTCATGTTACTGACTAATGCAATTTTACTCCTTTTCCTGCGAGGTTCTGGTGGAGGTGTTTCAGGTGAGCCGAAAACATTAGAGTTTTTAGGGGTTGAGTCCGCAGATTGATCCCTAGGTTCAGACTGGTCCCTAGGTTCAGATTCAGCATTGCCCGTATTTTCCGGAAAATAAAATAAATTTTATTTGTTACAGACACCAAGTACGCAACAACAATGGGAGCAAATCGAGGAAGGGTTTCGGAAGAAGTGGAACTTTCCTTTGTGTTATGGAGCGCTAGATGCAAAACATCAAAATTACGGGCTCCTATGAATACGGAAATTCAAATCTCAATTATAACAAAGAAAACAGTATTGTATTAATGGCTCTGGTTGACCATGATTACTGATTCTCGTACATTAATGTTGGAGCAAATGGTGTGCGTGTGTGCGTGTGTGCGTGTGCCTGTTGGTGTTGCGTGCGTGTGTGCGTTGTGCGTGTGCCGCGTGCGTGTGTGCGTGCGCGCGTGTGCGGTTGTGCGTGTGTGCGTCTGTGCGTGTGTGCGTGTGTGCGTGCGTGCGTGTGTGCGTGTGCGCGTGTGCGGTTGTGCGTGTGTGCGTGCGTGTGTGCGTGTGCGGTTGTGCGTGTGTGCGTGCGTGCGTGTGCGTGTGCGGTTGTGCGTGTGTGCGTGCGTGCGTGCTTGCGTGTGTGCGTGTGCGCGTGTGCGTGTGTGTGCGTGTGCGATTGTGCGTGTGTGTGCGTGTGTGCGTCGTGCGGTGCGTGTGCGTGTGTGCGTGTGTGCGTGTGCGTGTGTGCGTCTGTGCGTGTGTGCGTGCGTGCGTGTGTGCGAGTTCGCGTGTGCGTGTGTGCGTGCCTGCGTGCGTGTGTGCGCGTGTGCGGTTGTGCGGTTGTGCGTGTGTGCGTGTGTGCGTGTGTGCGTCTGTGCGTGTGTGCGTGCGTGCGAGTGTGCGTGTACGCATGTGTGCGTGTGTGCGTACGTGCGTGTGTGCGTGTGCGCGTGTGCGGTTGTGCGTGTGTCGTGTGTGCGTGCGTGCGTGTGTGCGTGTGCGCGTGTGCGGTTGTGCGTGCGTGCGTGTGTGCGTGTGTGCGCGTGCGCGTTTGCGCGTGTGCGCGTGGGCGCGTGCGACGTGTGCGCGTGCGCGCGTGTGCGTGTGCGCGCGTGTGCGCGTGTGTGTGTTTTTGTGTTTGTGTTTGTGTTTGTGTTTGTGTTTGTGTTTGTGTTTGTGTTTGTGTTTGTGTTTGTGTTTGTGTTTGTGTTTGTGTTTGTGTTTGTGTTTGTGTTTGTGTTTGTGTTTGTGTTTGTTTGTGTTTGTGTTTGTGTTTGTGTTTGTATTGTGTTTGTTTGTGTTTGCGTTGTGCGTGTGCGTGTGTGCGTGTGTGCGTGTGTGTGTGCGTGTGTGCGTGTGCGTGTGTGCGTGTGTGCGTGTGTGCGTGTGTGCGTGTGTGCGTGTGTGCGTGTGTGCGTGTGTGCGTGTGTGCGTGTGTGCGTGTGTGCGTGTGTGCGTGTGTGCGTGTGTGCGTGTGTGCGTGCGCGTGTGCGCGAGCGTGCGCGCGTGCGTGCCTGCGCGTGTGTGTAATTTTGTCACTGCTTCTTAACTAAAATTTATGCTTATAAATAAACAATTGGTCTGAATACATACCTGTGTTTCACGCTTCACCAACGAATTTTTTTTAAATGAATGATATTCGACGAACCATTTAATTTAGAAGTAGTATTGCATCCAGCGCTTGAATCCAGTGCTGGACTGGAATAATCTATACCGGCCATTAATCAGGGGCAGCCCCAGCATATACTTTCGTGGAAGGCACACCCGGGGTTTATTAGACCTTTATTTACGCCATATTCAATTAATATTACCCACAGATTCTCCCTATTCACTCTGTCGCATGCTTTCTCCAGATCTACAAACGTACATTACAGCTTCCGTTTTTCCCTTAAACACTTTTCAATCACCTGCTGGAGAGCAACCATTTGATCGACACATCCTCCCTGCCATGAAATCACCCTGCACATCCCAATTTTAGTTTGTGTAGTTTCTTGTACTCTATCAATCAGAATTCTTCCAAATACTTTACTAGGCACGCTGAGCACACTTATTCCTCTGTAGTTCTTGCAATCACTCTTGTTCCCCTTACCCTGATACAGTGGTACAATGATAGCGATCTTCCAATCCCTCGGCACTTTTCCGCACATAAGGCATACATTGAATAATTCACAAAATCTTCGTATAAGCTTTGCACCCCCATACTTTAGCATTTCACCAGTGATTTCATCTACGCCTTCTCCCTTGCCGTTTTTCAACTTTCCTAACGTTTTCTCTACCTCATTTATCCAAATGTCCTCATTTTCATTCACTATTCCTTTTGCATTCTTCTTATTTAACCCTACAGTCTTATTTTCCACACTACTGTACAGCTTTCCGAAATATGTTAGCCAACATTTCCTCACTTCACAATCGTTCCATACTATTTCGTTGCTGGTATTCATTACTCCTGCAGCGTTTTGTTTTGGGCCACGTTTTGTATTTTTGAGCCATTTCCAGAAGAGTTTTTTGTTTCCCTCAAAATCATTCTGCATTTTCTCTCCTTTCACAGCCATCACTTCCTCTTGATTTATTCTCACTGCCTCCTTCGCTTCTTTGTTTCTTAATCTGTACACCTCATACAATCGCTTTTTCTCAGTATCGTTTTTGGCAGTAATTATTCCCATGTACGCATCTTTTTTCTTACATACTGCCTTTTTTACAGACTCATTCTACCAAGCACATTTTTTCTGTCTACCTACAGTCGCCTTTCCACATATCCGCACGGCTCAATTGACAACACAGTTTTTCAAGCTTATCCGTGCACTTTCAACGTCAGTGTCTTTTATTTGTTCGTTCTACACTGTTTCATTCACATTCAACTCTTTACTCACAGCATCTACGTGTTTCGTTCTCTCACCATTATCCACTAGTTTGACTACCCTAATTCTGGACGTTCGGACTACGTTTGCTTTCCTTCTCCAGACTCACTTTTGCCCTAAACACACTCTCGATATAACCAAAAAGTGGTCCGACCCACACTTCGATCCGCGGATTATTTTTTTCTTTCACCAGGTTTCTAAGCCGTTCATCATACACTATGAAGTCTATCTTACTTTTAGATTCACCTGTTTGTCATGTATACATATGCACATTTTTAAGTTTAAACCACGTATTGGATACAAACAGGCTTCTCTTCACATAGATGTTCACCAGGCGTTCACCATTCTCATTGACTCTTTGGTCTTCGAACTTTCCTAGAACGCGTTCAGTGTATTCTCTATGTACACCCACATCCGTTCATATCCCTCACTATCATCACTCGTTTGGTTTACATACGTTCGATACGTCCTCTACTTCATTTCAGAAGTTCTCACGCCCCTGCTCTCTTTCTCCACTCACCGGTACATAGCATACAATAAGAAAAATTCTTCGAAACTCCACTTTCATTCTAACCCATATTACCCGGGGAGATACCAATTCGTACTGTTTAACACATCTTTTCGCTCTTTCACTTACAATCACCCCAACTCCTTTTGCGTCATGCACTTTATTCTCAACTCCTGACCATAGTTCTAGACTACCATCCTCCATCTCCACAGCATCCTTTCCTTTGCGCTTTGTCTCCGATACACACAGAATATCAAGGCGTCTTTCGCACGTTACATTCGAAATTTCAAATTCTTTACCATGTATACATCTGACATTCTACGTACCTCCTCGCCACTCATTCCTTGCACAGTCGTCAGCAACGGGCCTGTCTGTTTCGATTTTGGCCGCCCCTTGTAGGCAGGTCGATCTGAGGCAATTATATTGTTCTCTTGAGTAATACCTTAGCGAGCAGACCGGTTGCTGGCCAAATCGTGCCCCAGACAATGTAGCATTCCCTACTAACGGTATCGTCCTACTACCGGACAGTTATTTGTGTACTTCCTTGACACGTAAGGAAGTCAGAAGTAGAAATATAGACAGAGGCAGGAAAAATATAATAACGTGTATACTTACTGTATGGATATTTAAATGTACATATATACATATATATTTTTCACTTACATACTCTTCAATCACATCACGTTTCGTTTTTTCATTCAATTGAAGGGTAACAACAAATTACGGTAATGGTCCCGTTAGCTCTCCCGACATTAATTGTTTACTTCTAGGATTCATTAATTACTATTAATATCAAACATAGTAACAAAGGTAAAAGTTAGCTTAAATTTTAAAGTTGCTGTCAAGGAAAAATATTGTATACGACAATATGCAACACACTGTCCAACTGTATTCTAAATTCATCTTATCTGTTTGGGCACTTCTAAAGTCTGCCACATTTTTGCATAGAGGATACAGTAGCTCCAATTTTGGTAATGTTAATGATTTTTCCAGGGAGGAATTCTCCTATTTTTTTTAGGATTAAAGATGGGTGTGGTCAAGATAAGATCGTAAGGAACGGAGTTAGGGTTCTGAGCGGGAAAATACTACCTAAGTAGCCACACATGGTGGACATATACGCAGTGACCATGCTGAAACCCCATGAAACAACCCCATACAAGGTAGACGGTAACGGGAATCGTACCCATTACCTCCCGAATGCTAAACAGGTCTTGTCAGCGTATTCTACTAGGTCTGTTATTAATCTCGCGTCGCGGTTCCGCTGATCTAGCCCGCGGTCCAAAGTGATTGGATGACAGAATGGAGGTGGCGCTTTGGTGGAGTTCTTGCGTCGAAATCTAAAACGATTTCGTAATTACGGATGAAGTAGAAGTAACTGATTATTAAACTGCACCGGAGCATTTCTGTAATATAAACGGATAATTTTAATAATTAAATTGTGGATTTTTGTGAGGATTTCTCGATCTTTACAAGATTATGACTTAGATGTCGAAGCTTCTGATGAAGAAGATTTGGAAAAAAACGACCTTGCAACAGTTTCCAAAGATGGAAAAGTAACCTAGACGAACATTCTATCACCATCTAATGGCGATATAATCCAGGTCCTCCTTCATATGCATTAGCTCGTGTTACCTCCATAAAATTATCCTTTCAATTACTTTCTAGTGAGCAAATTTAGAAGATTCTAATGTATGGTTAAGATTGAAGAAAGAAGAATATTAGGTGATAAGTGAAAAGTGTCGTTGTAATTGCATTTGAAGCTTATTTAGAGTTGCCAAAACTAGCAGGCGTATTTGGATTACATAGGAAAGCTGTAACTAGTTTATGGCATCGATAACGGTTGGTCGATATGCAGAGCAACGTAGTTGTTAAAACGTCCCACGAAAGCGACAAGATCATCATGTTCTCAAGGAAGTAAACGTGTCATTATTGTCTAAGAAAAACTTATACTAAAACTTTTCAAACCAAAATTGTAAGATATTTAAAATACTTAGGTTTTTAATGGTGTAGATTTGTATTTATGTTATACTGATCTAATGTATCGATAACACGTACAGTTATCTTCAGAAAGATGTTGAAACAAATTTATGAAATTTGAATAAGTGAAAACGCAAACGTAATCCTACTATTAATATAACAGTTTCATAAACGGATAAAGCCAACTATGGAATATAATTTTAGTAAAGAATAACTAGATCATTAATAAATTAAGTGCCTTGAAGATGACAAATCAGAACACCCTCTAACGGTCGAAGGCTAACGGTGAAAAGTGTCATAATCAAAAGTATAAATTAAAAAAATTTAATCAAGTTAAGATGTAAGTGTAAAGTTGTGAAAAACTTTAATTTGAAATTGATAAAAGCATTCACAAATCGAAACTTAACATCAAATAAAATAATCCAGTCAAATCTAACAAAGAAATAGCTTAATTAATAAATGCAAATGTTATTTAACAATGAAAACATAATGTAGTACGTTTTATATAATTTTTTATTTTAATTTCAACTACATAAGTTAAATTATAGTGCTGTGGTAATTTAACGTATAATTGATAAAGCATCCATTTCAATAGGAAAAAATGCAGCAAAAAACCTAGACATACCAAAAGCTAAAATTAAAGTTAAGATGTATCATCGTACCTTTTTTTAATTATAACTTGCCTATTGAAGTTATTAATAGTCCCACATCGTAAACGAAGATAAAAATGAGTTTGTCTCGACAATATTTAAATTATTTAAAGCATGGTCAGCTACCGCAGATCTCTCTGGTTGACCTAATCTACAAAATTTCATATACTCTTTACGTCTTATATCAAAGCTACGTTTTGTGGTTCCAATCTATACTTCTCTAGATTAGTAAGTTAACTTATACACTCCGGAAGTTGATAATGGGTTTGATATATCTTTAGATGACCTTGAATGTTCTTTAATTTTTCTTTTGGGTTTAAGCTCTAATGCCATGATTAATTAGGATTTTTTCAATTCTATCTGTAACATTAGTTATTAAAGGAAGAAGGGAAGTACCAACATTAAGCACTGTTTTTTTTTTATGGTTATGTCTAGTCGGTGTAATAACATTATTAACATCATTCAGTGAATATCCATTAGGTTGTAAGGATTTTGTGAATTATTTATATTCATCTTTCAAAAATTCAGTATCACAAATTCGTTTTCCTCGATCCACTACAAATTTAATTGCATCAATTGTATTAAATGGTTAACAACTTATCCTTTGGTCAGCAGCGTGTTTTATTTGATGTTAAACGTAATGTAGCGTCCTCCAGGTACCCTATCTTGAAAAGTGTAATTTGAACTTATTTGCAAGAATGCAAATTCAAGAGCAAAACAATCGCTACGTGATTTATCTTGACTTTACGGACAATAATGTTACTATTACTCAAATTAAATTAAATTGTTTTCCTTACATGGACTTGCTTGACAATAATTAAGAGATTATAATTTATTTGTAATTCCGATATTTAATTACTCGCAAACGTCAAATCTGATCAAACGAAGTGGTCGTCTGGTGGTAGGTACGCTGTGCTATTTGAATTAGATAGGCTGGATGAGCTTTGCGCAATGATGCTTCAGCCCGTTAATGTACTATTGTGAGAAAGAACCACCAATAAAACCCACTTTATTCATAAATAAGTAATCGCAGAAGTACATTAATAAATCAAGTAACACAAAAAAACAATGAAAGGGTTAAATATATAACAAAACACCATTAAATCAGGTTAATGTGCATACAAAATTATAACATTAAGAGAAAAATAAATAAAAAGTAGTTTAGTTACACATAAACAAAATAAAAAACCCATGTAGTCACACCCACAATCGGGTTGTAAATAATCAGAATCAAAATCGTGATACCAAACATGTGACCCTTTAAAACCAATCATGCCCGTCTTTAAGTAAATAAGAACATAGAACAATAAAGCAAATTACGTTACATATAAAATACAACAACAGAAAAATTGCACCAGTGATAATAAGGTAAGGGCAAGGACAAAAGAAAATAGACAAGGAATTTACACATACACAATAGTTTAGTAACTACTAAAGCATAAAATACATAGGTACAGTTACAAGAAATTACATATAAAGAGAAATTAGTTCGTAGACAAATAATTCTACTTAGCAAACTGACAAAAAACTCACTAAAACAAAGCCTTACAAGGGTAAGTTGTAAATCATGTACCCGTTCTCCAGCCCACCTCTACACAAATATAAATATAACCAACAAACAACAATGCTAATTCATACAATTACAAGAATGAGGGAGGCCTGTACTGTCTTTTATTTTAGCAGATTTCAGCTGAATGAGCCCGTGTGTGAATAAGATACCTTTGCAAGGCAGCGCACGGTTTTTAATAGGTTATATAGGCTTGTAGAATCATTTGCTGCCCGCCTTAATTTATATAAAAATACCTACGTACACTTGAATATATATATATATATATATATATATATATATATATATATATTCGTTTAATTGATCACAGACACAAATCGTTAACTACGCGGTTTAATTTCAAAAAGGGTGACTGTTATTTATAGACTAAAATGTTTGAAAAACACACCCGAAAGAAAAGACAAATTAGCGTTGGCTAATCCAAAATAAAACGTACTCGCACGAATTATTTTAAAAACAAACTGTTTACAATGGAGCTATTTAATTAACCCTATCGATCTGGCTCCGTCGACACTAACTCTAACTACCTTTCCCCCGATTTCAAAACTAACTACCTTTACTCCCGGAATCAACTCCCATTTTTCAAAGGTAATAAAAAACAAAAAAATATTATGTCGGAAGAGTTTCATATTAATTATTGAACGACATCTTAATTTTAAAAATGTGCATTCGTCCGTAACAAACCCTACATTTAGGTACCAAACAAAGACGTGTTTGATTGCAGTGTGTACCGAGGTAATAAATTACTAACTAGTGACATTTTTACATCAAGAATGTGCGCATGTGTTTTTTTTCAACCCTTACTCAAATATCAATTACGTAAAATACAGAAAATAAAATATCCAGAAAACATTATCAAATTACGGCTTAATATATAAAAAATATATCAAACCCCGTTAACCTTTCCATCGTGGTAACAATTGCGATTTGAACCTGTTTATTATAATAATAAAATTTTCGCGTTGCGCTGCCTACAATAATGAAAATATAATATTACAATCAGATAAAGGTAAGGCAGCTGTTACATTAAATATGAACGAGTATAACTTTAATCTAAAACAACTGTTGGTACTACAGACTTATCGTGAATGTACTAAAAAACATTTCTTTTAAAAACCGAAGAACGTATTACATTATCATCTATTTCTGAAGAAATCAAAAGGAAACTAACTAACTCTGAAGCTCTTTTACCAAAACTTTATGGTTTACCAAAAATCCATAAACCTAATATTCAATTAAGGCTACTTGTTTCTCCTACACATAACCTTGCAAAACATTTTTATTACCTGATATAGGTAAAACACCTCATTATATTAGAAATACCGCAACTTCACTGAAAAACATCATAATTTCAAAATTGAAGAGAGGATATAATGTTCAGTTTTGATATTGGTTCACTTTTTACAAAAGTTCGCCTAAAAGAAACTATTGATTATAATTTTCCAAACGGTATTACCATTCTTTTTCGGCACTGCTTGCTACGACGTATTTCCAGTGTGGAGTAATAAGTTCTATGAACAACTTGATGTTGTAGCAATGAGTAGTCCTCTTAGTCCTGTTGTATTCACATGGAAAACATTAACGTTACAAAAAGCACCTAAAATCATTTAGTTTGGTATAGATATGTGGATCACATGTTATTTGGAGTCATGGAGAAGAAGCACTGCATGAATTTTTAATTTTTATAAATGGTGTATATTCTAGCATCCTAGAAAAGGAAACTAGTGAAAATGTATAATTTCGTGACATACTAATATCTAAAACTAATAATTTACTATCTTTTAAGGTTTACAGAAAGCCGACACACTGATAGATACCAATCATAAACGATGAAACCACCATCCACGTCAAAAAATTAGTGTAATTCAATCTTTAGCGAATCAGGTAAAACGAATTTGTGATTTTTGAATGATCAACAAAAATATTTAACAAAATCCTTACAAGCTAATGGATATTCACTTAATGATATTAATAATGTTATTATGTAAGGTTGCGTTGACGCACCCTGTATGTAAGATGTTATATTGACGTGTATTACGTGTTTTGAGTACGGCTGTATTGAGTTTGAACGAAAAAAAATTTTTTTTTTGTATATGCATAATGTATGTGGGTGGGTGATACGCCACTGGAAATTTAGGAGAAATATTATTCTGTATGCAGATACCTGTATTTGAATGTTATAGAGACTTTGATGTTGGAATAAATAGATTCCGATGAATGTAAATGTGAAAAGAAATTTGTCGATGGGACGATAATGTTTGCTACTGTGTTGCTACTGTTGGCTACTTGATAAGAAATGGAATGTTGGAAGATAGAGGAGTAATCTTTGCCAGAAGATGTGAGTGTATGAGTGTAGAATGTTTTAGAAAATATGTAGAGAAAGATTGGGTATGTTTAATTGTTAATTTCAGAAAGTTCTCGTAATGTTGTGCAATAAGTTTTGAGGGTACGTGTATGTATATGGGATTTGAGACCTTAGACTGTACTTATTTTTGCAAATGTTGCGGAAGGAGATCGAGCGCATGTGGGAGATAAGCGTTGAAAGTTGTGTAATGGTCCAGAGTGGCCACTGAATGAATGTGATGGCGAGAAATGGCTTCTTCATAAAGTAATTGAAAAATTTGCAGGTAAAAACAAATATGGCGATGTATTGTAGTTATGAGCGTGGTTGTACAGATGGTAGCATCAGGCGGCCCTAAGAAAGTTTGAATGAATACTATTGGAGAATATAGCGAGGAAGTCGGACATGTTTAAAGATGGATGGCTTAAGGTATAAATAGGAAAGTGAGAGATTGACGTGGGTTAGTTAGCTTAAGTTTTGGTTGTCGGTGAGAGACGCGCGCGAGGTGATGTGTGAAATTAAAATGGGTTAAGTTGGAGTTGTATTTGTGAATAATATTGAAGGCAGTCATTGTTTAAACAACTGCGTAACCCGAAAGGGGATGAATCGTATGACATTCATAAATAAAACAATTAATTAAAATTGAGATTGAAGATAAAATCAGTTTGTTTATTTTCAAGAAAGTAAAAAGTGCATAAGCAGATTTATAAAAGATAACAGTTATTACGTTATAGTGTTGAGTGCGGCGCGTGTTCTTGTAACGATATTTAGTTAAAATTATTTATGGGACCACCTTTAAGTAAATGAAATATTCATAATAAATTAAGCCAATGTTAAGGTAATTTTATATGACATTGAAAGTTTATTTGTGTTAAGGAAGGACTAAATTGTCCGAAAGGTTGCGAGAAACGTTTTAAGAGGCAACCAAACGTGTACAGATTATTACGTTATTGGAGTAATGACCTCGTATAGTTAGACTATTTGCGATTACAGAAAGGAATAAGTGTTTGTGGAATTGTGAAGTATTTGTTATGTGCCTTCAGGCAATTTAAGGAATACAAATGGACTACAAATAATTGATTTACGGGAAGAAAGAAGAAAGAAAAGCGTAGGATGAATGGACAATTTTAAGTAAGAATTATATGTAAGAACCTTGAAAATTTAGTAAAGCACGGTTATCTTTTTGTTTAGTTGTAATTTGCGTAATGTTTAGTTAATTAATTATTTTTGAAGGAAAAAGATAATCGGTCTCGAGTTATGTTGTATTGGGGTGTTTTAGTATTAAGAATTTTTGTAGAAATGCAAATTGGTATTGACGGTGGTTTATCAACCACGCGGTTGTGTATGTAAACATGTGTTTATTATTTGGTGGAGGACAATATATTTATCGTTAACTTTATTTTGTTTATTTAGACAGTTATGAGATACATTTGTGACGTTTACTTAATTGGTGACTTACTTTTTTTTGACAACTTAAATGTAGATTTTGCATATTTTGGACTTTTAAGATTAATGAACAACCTGAAAGGTTATATTTGCCAGGTTGATTGCAAAAATTTTCATGTTAGTTTCATTAACGCAGTACATTAATGACGGAGCAGCTGTTAATTAAAATTTCATTAAGTATAACTAAAAGAAATGAGTTTTGAGAACTTACATATTTACGAATGTCAAATACGATTCAGAAGTATCATAAAAATTAAATTAAATTTAAAAGATATCGTTCATGTTAGGAATATTAAACCTTCAAGGATTATTCTCGTTTGACTGTTTTGCAGCACTTTATCACTATTATATTGGAGTAACAATTATTAAGCCGATGACATTGCTTTCTTTTGATTAGGAATTTTAAAAATTAATTATCGATCATTGAATGAAGAATAGTTTATTCATTAATAAGTAGAAATTTAACTTTATATGTATACGAGGGATACGTAGAAAATATAACTGTTGGTTACGTGAATGCAGTTGAATTTGAATGATCAATTTTGTTTTGGAAGTTTTGGAATACAAGGTGTATTCAAAAAGTTTTTAATAACCTGGGTAGTACTAAATATATTTGAGTTTGAGTTGAATTGTTTGGGACGAGTGTTTGTTTTAGAACCCTCGTGTGAGAGTTTACTGAGTAAGCAAAATCCTACTTTCCACAATCAAGTAGGGTTAATTAACACCCAGCTTAAGACTATTATTTTAGCAAAGTTTCGATTGTGGTGGCGCCTAGAGACATATTTTCCCGGACTGAGCTGTTTGAATATTGGTGTAAGGTGTTTGAGCGTATTAATCATTCATTTTACTTATTATTTCGACCACGCCCATCTCCCTGTTAGCTGGCTTGGCAACCCGCTTACATTAGTAAGCATACACGACGCCTAGTGCGGTTTGGACTTGTAACAATAACACCTGCTAGACATAACCATGAAGAAAAGCCAGTGGTTAAGGTTTGTACTGCATTTCTTCCTTTTATAACTAATGTTACAGATAGAATTGAAAAAATCCTAATTAATCATGGCATTAAGACTCTTTTAAACCTACAAGAAAAATTAAAGGGCATTTGAGGTTACCTAAAGATATATCAAACGCATTATCATCTTCCGGAGTGTATAAGTTATCTTGTTCATGTGGAAAAGCATACATTTGGACCACAAAACGTGGCTGTGATACAGGAAATAAGAAACAAGTGAGATTTTGTAGATTCAGTCAACCATGGAAATATGCGGTAGCTGAGCATGCTTTAAATAATTTAAATCACAACATTCAACTTGATAATATGGAAATATTGTCAAGACAAACTCATTTTTATGTTCGTTTATAATGTTAGCATTCTAATAACTTCAATAGGCAACAAGAAAATCTCCGTTTAAATCGGTTTTGGCATCTTATAATTAAAAAGAGGCACAATGGTACTTCTTAATTTTAATTTTTGGCATGTCTAGTTTTTTTGCTGCATTTTTTCCTAAACCTTGAAGTAAATGTTTTACCAAGTATATGTTAAATTACGCAGCATTATAATTTAACATAAGTAGTTGAAATTAAAATTAAAATTAAAAATTATATAAAACATACTACATTGTGTTTTCACTGTAAAGTAACACTTACTTTATTAAAGTAAGTATTTCTTTGTTAGATTTGACTGGATTATTTTAATTAATGTCAAAGTTTCTATCTGTGAATGCGTTTGCCAATTTCAAATTAAAGTTTTTCACAACTTTACACTTACATCATAACTTGAGTAAATTTTGTTGAATTTGTTCTTTGGTTACGACATTTTTTACCGTTATCCTGCGACCGTTAGAGAGTTAACAATATTTAATTTATTAATCATCTAGCTATTCTTTACAAAAATTGTATTCTATAGTTGGCTTTATATGTTTATCAAACATTTGTTTCACCATCTTTAACAATACAAATACTAAATGCAAATATAATAATTTTCAAAATTGTAAAATGTTTCTAAAAATTATTGTAAAATAACGTGCAAAAATTGTTAATTTTAATAATTTATGTTTAAGTAATTTTTAATAATTTGTAATTATTTTTCTTAATGTAATAACACTAATGTATAAATTTATTTTTATAATGACCATTTTTAAAAGCGTAAATAAACCTGTGGGAACTACTGACCCCAAGCATAGCAAACGTATTTAAGTGTTGAACACTGCACGAAGGTTAACCAACATCTAAAACGATACAAAATGTGCTAGAAAGTATGCTGGGTGTTATATTCTACAAAAAAAAGTCAAGAAAATCATGATGAAACATCAATTATACAGTGTAATTTAAAATAAATTAGTCTCGTAATTATTATTACACCTAACATACTTATTGAACAAGGCTATCACGTGATAGCAAACTGTGTTAAAAAATTAAGAAAAGCCACAATTCAATTTAGACACACTATCAGTTTAGCAATTTAATTTGGTTATGTATCTGTTAATTAAACAGCGCAACCAATATTGTCTTATCCATGTCCGGACCGTGTCCCTTTTTTGTAATTTTGTAACTCGCGTATTAGACGAAATTGTTTACAGACGGTCGTTCCGATCATCCCAAACTAAATGACATGGAACAAGAACCAAACACTGTTTCAACAAGAACCGAAGAGTGATTCTATGCAGGTATACACTCCAAAAATAAAATAAAAATGTGATTTAGAATTGTTAAAATGGTTTGGTGACAGCCGAATTAATCTAATATAGTTCCTTCGTTTAAATTATCCCGATTGATTCATGAATCAAACGCGCACTGTATACTATCTTTTGTACATATTGAATACAATGTATACATTATTAGTGTTCGTAAATCGATGGCCGTTTGCAGCACCATCGACATTAATCGCAATGATTAACAATATTAATTGGGATTCACTTCTTGTACGGCGAGCGAGCAACCGCGGTAAAATAAAACGTATAATTACCGAACTACAAAATTTATTTACATGTTAAATATAATATGATATGTTGTACTATGAACCGCACTGGTTCATTACAAAAACTACTACTTAACTAACTAAAAAATACTCGTTCTCGTCTGAAAGCGGAAAATATCTTCCCTTAATAGGGGGGTGCACCAATGAGATGAAACTTGCTTAATACACAGAAATTTCTAAGTAAAATTACAATCATCACTTTCCTAAAATGCTAAATATTCTCACAGCAGGTATTAAAAGATTTTCCTTGCATTTTTACATATTGAATGGATTTTAACTTAAGCTGGCTTTTAACAATTGTAAAGATGCCTGTCAACAAGGTCAATATTTTAGTATACCTACTCGTACTTGTGATTCATTCTACCTAATTATTACATGTTCACAGAAACACAACCATTACTCCCCTCTCTTGAAACACACTGGTTTCAATGTAAAAGTATTGATATAACTATAAACCAGAACACTTAAGAGTAATTAAAAACTAGCGTACAATTTATACATTAATCTGAATATCGTCTTATCGTGGCTTGACGAAATTCACGATGCACGTACACCGCACAAGGTCAAGTTTCGCACGGAAGCACACACAATTTCCGAACAGGTCGTTTCACGAACTTCCCCAATGAGGTTTTTAACGTGACGACACGTGTCGCACCGTCGTCCCCGGTATGGAGTTCAGTAATCCTCGCCAAGGGCCACAGGTAAGGAAGCGTCGTCTCATCGGCAATGATAGCCAACGCACCTACCTTAAGTAGATTTCCCGAAGATTGTACCCACTTATGGCGTTTTTGAAGTTCTGGTAGTACCTCTCCGCTCCATCTGCGCCAGAAATGGTTGACCAGGAGCTGAGATCTTTGAAATTGGTCAAGCCTATGCGAAGGTAGACTTTCTAAACCCACCTGTGGCACCTCTGTAGCCGGGCGTCTAATGAGAAAGTGGGCTGGTGTCAGAGGGGCACAGTCCGAAGGATCGGAAGATAACGGACACAAAGGCCGTGAGTTCATAACAGACTCTATCTGTGCAAGTACCGTCATAAGAGATTCATACGTAAGATGCGCTCTACCAACTATCTTATATAACATAGACTTTAAAGTTTTTATATTAGATTCCCACAACCCCCCAAAATTGGGAGCTCCAGGTGGAATAAACTTCCAAGATATGCCCTCGCTTGCAGTGTATTTAAAAATCGAGTTTTGAACATTGTCGCTTTGAAAGGCGACGTATGCCTCCCTAAGCTTGTGGGCTGCGGCAACAAAATTCGTGCCATTATCGGAAAACATACATTTTGGTTTACCCCTACGAGCTATAAATCGTTTGAACGCCTGCAGAAAGCATTCGGCGGATAAGCTCGTGAGCAACTCGAGATGAATCGCTTTAACGGACATACAAACAAATAAACACACGTATGATTTCAAAAATTTTGTATTTCGATTGAAACTATTTTTATCAAAATAGGACCAGCAAGGTCGCATCCGGTATTGTGAAAACACACATTCATTTGCAATCTATAGTGCGGAGATTTCCCATTTGCACCTCATTTCGCTTTGGGTGTGCACGAAAGCATTTGACACATTCCTTTTTATTTTCTTACATAATGCAATCCCACTTATTGGCCAATAGCGATTACGCATTAGTGACAGAAGTTGACGCGCGCCGCGGTGAAAATACCTTTTATGAATATCGATAGCAATTAACTCAGTTAACTTGTGAGTTTTTGGGAGAAGCGCTGGGTGACACTTAGTGTACGCGAAGTCCGCATGTTTCAGTCTACCACCTACCCGCAAAATATCATCATTGTCCAGAAAAACGTCTAATGCAATTAATAAGTTATTTCTGATACGCTTATGTGGCCCATTTTTTAAAACTGCTATTTCTGCCGCGAAAGTCTCCCTTTGTGTCATTTTAATTAAAGTATTTAATGAAGTATTTAATTCCCTTACGCTTAAATTCCCGAGATCGCATCGTTGTTCGGAGCGCAGTTTGTTGATGTAACGAATGACAAATGCTAACGTTCTCTGCAGTCTCGCGAGTGACGAAAATTTGTTAAGCATCGACTGCAAGAAGTCGTTGCCCGAGACGCAGGTTAGAGAAACATTGATTGTTTTTAATTCAAGCAATGGTTGTTCCTGTTGATCATATCTTTGATCTTCCCATTGGGAAGATCAATACCCTTTCGCAAGGGTATGCCCGCTTGGATCAGTATATTTGTAACTTGCTCGCGCAATCGAATTACTTCTTCTGGAGAGTTACCACCGGTCAAATAGTCGTCGACGTAGAAGTCGTTTAAAATGCTATGAGCTGCGGAAGGAAAGGCGTCAGCGTTGCTTATTGCAATGTGCTGTAAGCACTTTGTGGCAAGATAGGAAGAACTTTTCATGCCGTATACTAGCGTATTCAAAGCGTAAACTTGTACCATTTCTGACTGATCTTCTCGCCACAAAATGCATTGATACAAGCGTTGATTTCGATCAACTTGGACTTGACGGTACATTTTTTCGCAATCACCTATTAATGCTATAACATTCTCTCTAAAGTTGAGAATGATGGAAAACAAGTCTCTTTGAACTACTGGCCCTAATAACTGACAATCGTTCGCCGAAGTATTTGTATCTGTTTTAGCACTTCCATCAAACACCACGCGAAGGCGCGTAGTTATGGCGTGCGGTCGAACAACTTCAAAATGGGGCAAAAAATATTTCACTTGTTTAATTTGATTTTCTGATAATGGTGACATATGCCCTAGCTGGACGTATTCGTGCATAAATTCCTTGTACATACGCAAATTTTCGGGGTTTTTTGATAACCGCTTTTCTAGGGATAGAAATCTACGCAAGGCACCCGAATACGAATTTCCTAACTTGTTGACGTTTGAATTGAAAGGAATGGTTACTACATATCTCCCTGTTTTATCACGCGCGATAGTGTTTGTAAAGTGTTCTTCCGCCATCCTTTCTTCAGTGGATAAAAGGGATGATTTTGATCGAGGCAGTATGTCTTCCATCTCCCAAAACTTATGCAAGTTTTCGTTTAGATCGTTATTGGATACGCATATATGGGCAAGCGCAATTCGCGGACGCGTATGGTTTTCCGGACCGATTTGATGACAGAGTCTACTCACAAGTACATACCCCAAAGTCGTATTTTGCAGTACAGGAAGATTGTCTCCCAAATATAATTTTCCATCGCAAACAATGTCATAATAGCAGGATGCCCCTATTAGCAAATCAATTTCACCAGGCACGTGAAGCCTTTTATCCGCCAGCTTGATGTGCGAAGGAATGTTCAATGATTTTGCATCAAACGCGATCATAGGAATTTTGGACGTGATCTTTGGCATAACTAGGCAATCAAAACGTGCGGCGTAATTATTATGCATTGATTTTATTTGTAACCACGCGCGTTTATTAATTTTTATTGTATTTGAAGTTATCCCAGCAATAGTCATATCCACGTCGAAAACAGGTAAATTTAATCTTTTTAGTAAATGCGCAGTGATTATGTTGTTCATGGAACCACTATCTAATAAGCAACGCACCGCATGAAAATTATTTTCTGAATCTTGTACGTACACCTCTGCAGTAGCAAGCAGGGTGATAGATTCAATTGTACCCTGGCACGTCAATGTGGGAGCGGGTAATTGAGCATCAATGCTTATCGCGCTTTCGGTGCTTGATGACTCACTGGTATTGGTGACAGGATGTGAGGTTGACGGCTGTTGTTGATTAAAGGTTTTGGGAAAGTGCAACAAAGTATGATGAGCCTTCTTACACTGTCGACAAGTATATTTAGACATACAACGTTGCTTAAAGGGATGTCTTAAACAATTACGACATAATTGTAACTCTTTTATGATATTAAAGCGACGATTAACGTCCAACGCCAAAAATTGTGAACATTGACTAACATCGTGGTCAGATTTGCACATTCCGCATTCCACAGTACGACTTTGGGACGCGATCAAAGTTACGGGCCGCGATTTGAACTTGTTGCCACCTACGCTTTCGTTTTTATTAATATTGTCACCCTCAAAGCTCGTATCAGCAAGAAACTGAACTCTTTTTTGCAAAAAGGCAACAATTTCATCGACAGTAAGAACGCGATCTGGATAATGACGCCGTAATTTTTCTTTCGTTTCATTATCTAATTTCGCGTATAATATCTGAGTAAGTAGCGCGCCTGCTAACTGATCGTCCGATACGTTTAAATTACGTAAGCAAAGCAAATCCCTGTTTAAATTATCGGTAAATTCTCTTAAGTTGGCCACGTTTTGTTTTGTTAGGGGTTTCAAATCCAGTATATTTTTTACGTGAGATTGTACAATTTGCTTTGGTTTATCATACCGTTCCTTAAGAATTTCTAGAGCAATTGCGTAATTCTCGTTTGTTACCGTTAATCCGCTAATGGCATTGGCAGCTTCGCCGGTCAAGGATGATTTAAGGTAGGTTAATTTCTGCACAAACGAAATATCGTGCTTATCAACGATCGAATGAAAGCTATCCCTAAACGCGACATATTCGCTTAAATTACCACCAAATGTCGGCAAATTTAATTTAGGTAATGCCTGGGGAATTTCCAAAAACCCGCTTGAAGGTAAATATTTAGCTGCCTGGACCACATGCGACTCATTAAAAGTACTTTCGCGTACGGCCGCGGCACCTACTAATTTGCGCACTTTTTCGTGAAATTCGTTTAATGAGGGCAATTGGGTAATATCCTTTCTACCAACTCCACGTATATTTCCTCATATTTCTCCTCAAGCGACGGCAAAGATGCGATTTCGTATTTTAATTAGCGCAAAAGCGATTCATCTAATTGCGGGGGCAGATCCTCAATAAACTTTTGAATTGAATCTAATTTCGATACTGTACTGGTTGCTTTAATCAAAGCCCTAGTAGCGCTTTTTCTTTCGTCATCTTATTGAAATAATACGAATGAATCTCACAGCGGTATACTTGATAAATAACAATAAAATTACTTACACTAAACCGACTTCCAATCCGACGGACTATGGTAAGTTGTTTCAGTACGCAGTGGGATGGCCGAATGGATGTGTTCGTTGCAATACAGATGGGTTAAAGATTCTTCACTATAGATTCGACCAACTTGTTGATAATTATTACCGTGATTTAATTATGATTGATTATTAAATCCGGCTCGAAGGACCATTTAATGTTCGTAAATCGATGGCCGTTTGCAGCACCATCGACATTAATCGCAATGATTAACAATATTAATTGGGATTCACTTCTTGTACGGCGAGCGAGCAACCGCGGTAAAATAAAACGTATAATTACCGAACTACAAAATTTATTTACATGTTAAATATAATATGATATGTTGTACTATGAACCGCACTGGTTCATTACAAAAACTACTACTTAACTAACTAAAAAATACTCGTTCTCGTCTGAAAGCGGAAAATATCTTCCCTTAATAGGGGGGTGCACCAATGAGATGAAACTTGCTTAATACACAGAAATTTCTAAGTAAAATTACAATCATCACTTTCCTAAAAATGCTAAATATTCTCACAGCAGGTATTAAAAGATTTTCCTTGCATTTTTACATATTGAATGGATTTTAACTTAAGCTGGCTTTTAACAATTGTAAAGATGCCTGTCAACAAGGTCAATATTTTAGTATACCTACTCGTACTTGTGATTCATTCTACCTAATTATTACATGTTCACAGAAACACAACCAATTAGCTAACGTATTATTCCAAGAGTGTCGTTTTCTATGTCAATTAACTAACAAGGATAATATCAACAACAAATTCCGTTTTCTTGTACGAACAGTTTTGATACCAACTTAACGTAAATGTCAAATGGACATGTCATAATGTTGTTTGCAAATAAACGACAAAAGTTTAATGTACGTATCGTAGATGTACGCACGTAAAACCATATTATTTTCAATAAAACGTACAATATAATAACGTAGCCGATGAATTTTGGTAAGTTATTCTAAAATGTTGCAAAAATTTTATAAATATTTGTAGGTTAAGACCAATGAACTCTTCTAAAGAAAGGAAGTAATTATTCCAATAGTTTTCTACATAAAAGTGACGGTTCTAAATCTATGACGGCATCGGGTGCATATAAACGACGTAAAGATCAAAGTATTAGATGCTAAGGTCGCCTTGAGTAAATATCACCGGGCCCGAACACTGCACTCCTTGTCCGAACTATAACGGCAATATATTCTATAGCGCAAATTTGTGAGTTAATGGTTATTTGATTTATTCATAAATATTGAATTTTTAGGAATTCTACTAATCATTATGCTTTGAGAAAACATTCGAATTCCAAAATACGATACAATCATCGGTGTTTACACTTGTTTGTGTAGAAGATTATTATACTGCAATTCAAAATTATTGGTGTATTTAATGTAATTGCATTATAGAACTTTTTGTAAACTTATTCAAGGTTGTTTTCTTCTTGATTCTGATGTCGTAAAGCATTAGAAATAGTTTTGGTGTCAATTTTCAAAGCATCGCTAATCCTTGCATCCACTGTTGTTAATGGTGTTAAGATCATTTCGTCTATGGTAATTGACCTACGAGGCATGTTGATGTGCTACAAATGAAAACATAAATATTATCTCTTTCTGTAAAAACGAATTAATCTTTACCTTAAATAAACACTAGAAAGTAAGGTGGTTCTGAAAAGAACCGATCTTTTAAAACGTTAACTCGAGAAGCAATGAAAGAAGGAATAAGAAATAAACAAACCGGTGCGCGTACGTAACCCCAATCAACAAATAAGCAAATAAAGAAAGGTTGGTATCAGTGCTCATATTTTTGCTTTAAATTACAGACGACGGTCATTTCGTGATTTAATGCATACATGACGTCATCGGGATAAGTTAAACGAATGAACTATACGTCTACTTTAGCACTTACGTGTTTATAAAGATTTTAAACATTGATATTAAATCAAAATAACTGTAAAACAAATAAGACTGACTCTACCAAACGCGTGGCTTACGAATCGCCTCTGTCTTTGATAGTCATTTGTTGATGTTATTTTCTTTACGTGTCATTAAAATTTCCTCAATTAAAGTTTTTTTATTTAGGCGTAAAGTTATGCCTCAAATTTAAAACTTTATTTATTTCAATTTCTTAATACAGTAACTAGACCCCAATTAAATGCCCTTTTGTATTGTTAACGTACAATTTTGCGCCCCTACAAGAAACTAGTCAAAATATCACGTCTTACTTCATACAGCCGTTACCTTCTGCATAAACAATTTCTGTCTTATTTATTTATTTAATTAATTAGGCGCGAATTATGCGCCGTTAAAATAAAATTTTCTGATCCCATAAGATATAAGTTATCGCACAGATTACATCGACAAGGCTAACTTCACAGCACTCAAGTTACGAATAATCTTTCTTGCACGTCCATTATGCTCCGTAAAATTAAAATTTTACTCCACATGTTATTGTAAAAATTACATCAACACTGCTTTACCGAGCCTTGAAACTTTTACATAAATCAATTTTTTTAATTTTTATTTCATTATTAACAAAACGCCACTTTTTCCATTATAAATATATATGGGCGTCCGCGGGGAACTACGAAGAATTCGCATACGTATTCTTTGAAAAATTTTAAGCAAAAATGATTATGTGCAATTTTTCTCAATTCCTAATCCCTAAGGAGATATGGGCGGTTGAAGAAAAAATGTAAAGAAAATACTCTTAACAGCTGCTTAAGTCGTAAAAATGATCATAAAACAAAACGTTTAATAACAATTTTCATTAACAAATTAACAAGAACACAACATAGCACAAAAATGCACATAAAATAACGAGGTGACAAACAGAAATGGTTACAGTTGTTCACAATGAGATCCACCAACCTCCACACATAATGCCACACGCCTTCGTAGCTCGCTTTTCCAGTCGATATTTGCGAAAATGGTCGCAAATGTTGGTAAATGCACCAAACATTCGTTTAATCAATTCTTCTCTTGAAGACGGTTTACTCCGCCCATACACTAACCACTTAACATGGCCTCACAGATAAAAGTCTGAAGGTGTGAGATCTCGTGATCTAGGCAGCCAGTGTACAGGTCCGTTTCTACCAATCCATCTGTTGGGAAACTTTTTGTGCAAAAACTCCGTTACAACACGCCCGTAGTGTGCAGGAGACCCATCTTGCAAATACCACATGTTTTGACGTACAATTAAGGGAACATGTTCAAGCAATGCTGGTAAATCTTCTTCCAAGAATTGTGTACATTTCGGAGTTTAAGTGTTTATTAAAAATGTGGAGTCCAATGAGACTGCCTCCGATAATCCCGGCCCAAACATTTACCGTGAAGCGATATTGAAATCCGGTAATAATAATTTCATGAGGATTTTCATCTGACCAAACGTGGTCATTGTGACTATTCTTCACTCCTTCTTAAGAAAAAGTTGCATCATCACAAAAGAGTGTAACAGGAATGTTATAATTATGTGTGATCATCCATTCACAAAACCGAACTCTTAGAGCCAAATCGCCGGGAAGAAGGCGCGGAACAGGTTGAAGGTGATACGGATGCATTCCATTTTTGCGAAGAATTTTCGAAATCGTGGTCCGGCTTCTACCAATGGCTGCTTTTATTCGTCTAATGCTCGTTCGGCTATCGATTTCAACTTCTCTCAGCACCTCTTCTGTAAGCGCATGTCGTGGAGACTCTCGATCACTTCGATGTGTAAGAAAACGTCATGTTACACGAAGGTAGTGAAAAGTCCGGGGTATCGTTTTGTGAGTAAGAGCATGACTATTTGAAAAACGATTTTTGTACTGTGCTGCTGCTGCATAACAATTACCGTTAAACAAGCCGTACAGGAATACCATATCACTGTAGTCCTTGATTTAATTGTAATTAAATTATTTCTAATTGCAGATGGTAAATGTATTTTCCGCCTTTCGATATGTTAACAAATCATTACAACCACGTTAATTTAGATGTAATGTTACTCATTACTCCCATAGGCCCGTAATAACTTTCCCGTTACCATCGAAACTGAAAATTCTTTAGATAGAGACAGAAAATTATTAATAAATGCGCTAGAAAGATGTAAATTTACCTTTTCTCGAAATTTAGTTGCCATGAAATAAATGCGTAGATGGTTTGTCAAATAAACGTCAGTCTGACAATTAAGTAATATGTATTTAATAAAAATGCTGTTTGCAACTATAGTGCAAAATAAAATCTCTTCAGGCGGAAAAATATTGTACGCGCTACAGGAGTAATGTGGGTTACAGTCTCAGCTTGTTACGCCCTCAGCTACGCTTCGGGCGCAACCTCAAACTTCGACTGTAAAATGCCACATTACTCCCTAGCAGCGTAAATAACTATTACATTCAAATAATGTTTGATACAAATGACATGAAACGTCAAATAAGACACATTTTCTCAGTTTATTATGGTAATACTTGCGGGGCAACCAAAATTTCTCTTACGATTTTTACAGTGGGGATCTCATTTTGAACAACTCTAACCATTTTTGTTTGCCACCTCGTTATTTTATGTGCATTTTTGTGCTGTGTTGTGTTGTTAATTTGTTAATGAAAATTGTTATTAAAAGTTTTGTTTTATGATAAGTTTAAGACTTAAGCAGCTGTTTACTTACTTTTACATTTTTCTTAAACCGCCCATATCTCCTGAGGGGTTAGGAATTGGGAAAAATTGCACGTAATCATTTTTGCTTAAAATTGGCCAATGAATACGTATACGAATTCTTTATAGTTCTCCCGCGGACACCCTGTATAACCCATTTTCTTACATTAGGGCGATACAAAAGTTCTTGTAATATTAACTTCATCGGATTTTACATTATTTTGTGCTATCGGTGTAATATGCACCCGTGCATGTGCGTGTGCGTACGTATGGATGCGTATACATGCGCGTGTGGGCATTGTACGTGTGAGCATGACTGCGCGTTGGCGTGTGTAGATGTGCGCAGTATGGTAGCAGCAACTTCAAAAATACTCGACGGTCTGTAATCAAATTATACACTGTGTCCAATATAAGGATTCTCACTATGGGGATCTCGGAACATATTTGAGAGTAAGATGGCCAGTGCGATCCTTCGATATAACGCCCAAAATTATAATTACCGACACAATATTGAAAATGACAATCAATTGCGGAACTTTGTTCTCCAATCATTGGAAAGTATTACCCCTCAAGTGCTTCTCAATGTTTTGAAACTGTAAGACGGTGTTATTTGTGTTTGGAAAATAATGGAGAACTTTTTGAACAACTATTATAAGACGTAAGTAAGTAATTCTTACTTTATTACACTAAAAACAAATGGAATTAGTAGTTTTTCCTTCATCATACGGGAAAGCTACTGCATCAACTTCTTGAAAATGCAGTTCTGCATTCGTGGTGATGGTCCAGAAAAGGTTCAAAACACGATCAGACCATGAAAGGTGATACATTGCTAAATTTGTAATAAAAACCCTTTCAAAATCAGTTTTCAAAATGTCAGGACTATATTAAAAAAAAATAAGTTGGTGGCTATAAAAATAGGAAACGTCCAATTGAAAAACTGACTGTCATATTAGAGCCCGTAACAAGTTGACATGAAGAAATGTTTGTATTTTTGCTCTAGCATTCATAATAACGCCAGAAAAAGATTAAATAGAAATTTCAAAAATTCAAATTTTTTCAAATACGTCAAAAACAAAAAATCA
>JARFJB010000586.1:1350000-1365000 GCA_036346205.1 Vesta saturnalis | reverse complement strand
AGGGTTACCTAAAATGTTTAATGGAAAACCGTTTATCACTTAAGAAAGAAAGTAGATTCTATTGTAGTAAATACCGGATAACCCTATTTTCAGGTAGTTACTAATTTGTAGTTTAGGTATGAGTAGAAATTACGTCAGGGAAAAGTGTTTGTTATTCAAATTACTGCAAAAATTGTACGAATTTCGAGTGAGGAGTATTAAATGATGCGATACCGAGAGCTTAGATAAGAAAATTAAGTGCAGAAGATTGTAGTTTTTATACGTTAACTACGGTTGATTTTCCAAAGTATAGCAACGACGAAAACAGATCAGGTTACAATTTTATTGCATGAAGCCTGATGTCGCAAACTTGCGCCGATAACGTATTTTCTAGGCGGTGTTTACGAAATCTGTTTCTGTTTTACCGCGAAAACCGTTTAAATGTATTTTAGCTTTGTGATTGGATATGTTTTATGGAATTTAAAATGTGAAGCCTGCAAGAATCGCGAGAGGAGTACGTTAATTAAGTGTCGAGCGTCGAGTCAAGTAAGCCAATACTTAACGTTGTTAAGTAATATGTTGAGTGCTGTAGTTTAGAGATGTTGCTATACCGTTTTGGGAAGCGTATTTTGTTGAAGAGTTTTTTAGTAATTTTGCTTTCCTGGTGCTGTAGCATTACCTGGGGGGAAATACTTGTGAATGACTTAATTTAGAGACGTAATTTTGAGAGTTTGGGTTAATGAACGTGAGTGTTGAGAGATATCAGCTAAGCACACATATCGGTTGTTATTTTTGGTTGTAACTTTAGTGCTCTACCGAAATTATGTAGAGCTCTGCTGTCGGCAACTGTATACAGCAATCAGCTAATGCAGTAGAATTTTTGGTATTGTGTGGAATATAATTGGTAGAGAACGGCCAGTATCCTGCCGACCGAAGGAAGCGGGTCCAAGACCTGGGCATTCCTGACTGTTTGTACCCTGGTGACCTAAAAGTGTAAGGTAAAACTTATTATTATTTCGGTTTACTATAACTATAGACATTGTTTTAAGCAAGATTTTTGAACTTGTTTGTTTTTATTAAAGATTATGTAGTACGCATCATCAGTTTTAGTGTTTAAAAGTTACATATTATGTATTATGGAGGTATTTACGAAATTAGTCATTTATTCACGTATATCTTGAGATATTAAATTTTTTTTGTTTAACGTTGAGTGCTAGTGACGTTGTGTTTGGGTTGGGATTTCTTTCTAAAGTATAATTAAATATTTATATTTAAAAAAAGGGCGCCTAGAAACCGCTTTCGAAGTGCAAAAGAAAGGAATTATAAATTTTGCGAGATTTTTAATAGATTTAAGGAGTATTTTACTTTCAAACCGTATTAGGCGATAATACATTGTAAGTGAACTTGGACGATTACTTGTTGTAAAGTAATTTAATAGATGTTTGTTTAATTTGGATTATCAAGTTTCATTTAAGTACTAAATTTCTTTTGTAAAAAAACAGTGTACCGATGAAAAAGGGCGTAAATCGTTTCTTTGTCTGTATTATTTATGTGTATTGTTCACGCATAATGATTTAGTGAGACTGTTTACAAATATTTAGTTTTAATTTATGTCAATTAAGATAAGGACGGGGGTAGTTTTATTCGAAGCAGCAAGTAAACCAAAGTTTAAATAAAATTTTTATAGTGGGGAGATTTCTTTAGCAACAATATTCAAGGGGGAGTTTTGTAAAAATGTAAATGATGAGGTGCCATACAGTAAGAACTTTATTGTGGTGTGGAGCACAACGTTTCAGAAACGACCCAGGGAACCGTTGGTGGCTAACAAAAAATTAATTTTATACTATTGCACCCCTTGTTTGCGTACATTTTACCCGGATTAAGACACCGACCTAGTAGAGTTTTAGTAACACAACATGTTTAGCATTCGGGAAGTAATGGGTTTGATTCCCGTTACCGTCTACCTTGTATGAGGTTTTTTGAGGGGGTTTCCTCATGCTACATGGTCACTGCGTATAAGCACACCGTGTGCGGCTATTTAGGCGAATGCTGGGGTAGTGTTTTCCCTCTGATAACCCTAACTCCGTTCCTTCCGATCCTACCCAGACCACATTCATCCTTAATCCCACCACGCTTATGTACGTAATGTATGTATGTATGCTGTGACTCGATGATTGTGGCTGAAGGAGATTGCAAAGCTCAATCTGTCCGCCCTCCCCCTTGGGGAAAAAATTTTTTTCATACCCGGATTAAGACAGGGTGGCGTTTAAATCATTCGATCCGCATTACCGTGTTATCGTAACTACAAAATTTTAATAAATCCACTGCGGCACTTTCTGATATTTGCCTTGCGATGTTCTAATGCCGTTTGAACCCGTTAAATGATGCCAAAATGAAATTAGACCATTGAAATGTATAAATTGGTAAGGTGAATAAACTGGAAACAATACTATTAAGCGGAAATGTGAATAAATAAAAATAGCCGTGCTATGTCTGCTATCTCATAACGAAGAACACGTCGTTATGTGCCACAATTTTAAATTAATAAATTAATAAGTACTGTTAATTTCACTAAGGTATAAGGTTTCCACTTGAAACGTGTATCAAACAATAGGGATACTTATTAGTTCGTATTCATTAAAATAAATAAAATGCAGCTCTATTGTAAAAAGAAACTGGAAACGGTTTTTCATAAAAAGAGAAATTAATAGATATTCCTTGTCCTTTTCTTTTATAATTGTGAAATAATTAACATACAACAACAAAAGAATAATTACCACTGCGTGTATTAAGAAAGAAAAAAAATAAATCTGGCATAGTTGTGCAGACGTTATTAATGAGATTGTAATTAAATTTAAAGATGAAAAGAAAGGTATACACACTTTTAAAGCGTATCTCACGTCAAATTAAAATTCGTAGCAAGTTGAAAGAAGAAAATTACAACATTTTAATTAAGAAAATTTCTGATTAAAAAAATTCAAAACAAGCTTTATATATACCGAAATCTGGTATCTATGATTTTTTTTTATAATTCGTAAAAGAACTTTTTGATATTTGAGAAGAACGTTATAATTAAAATTGAGTACACCGTAATTTTTATTGTAATTGACTGAGATAGTTGGTTTTAATTATTGGTTTAAATAATTTAATATTCTATTTTAATTAAACGAAAATTCCAAAGTTCTTAATAAACGGAAGTTAATAATTGTATGAAATAGATATCGTTCTTGAGCTTGTTCTGAAAGTTGTAATGCGTAAAAGAAGTACATGGAAAGCTTGAAGGCTTAAGTACAAGTAAAAAATTATAAGCTACCTCATCTTATATATTGTAGCGAGGAGAGAGCATTATGGCAACTAATAACAACGGAACTATGTTAATTTACTTATGAAGTTTTGCTTACCTGACTTCCCATGCTTCCGCTGTTCCCTCATTTTGTGGTAAAGGTCGGGTATTAAAGTGTAACCTAAGTATTTGCAAGCCTGCAAAAACCACATTACAACATTATATTTAGGGGAAGACTACGATTAAGCCTAGTACCAATTAGTTAACCGCATCAGTAACTAATTTCTTTGTAATTAACTTCGATTAATTAAGGAATATATCCTAATTATAATTTTTATGAGCATTATGATACCATAGAGATTATTGTTATCTATGTAAGAAGTGTCAGAACTTGCTCCTGCATTCTTGTGGGCGTCACAATTGGACTATGCTACATCATTTTTATTCGCCCTTAATTTCATTGTTTGTATTCAATTTGATGGTCTAATTTCGGGGTTCATATTCGTTGTAGTATAGCTTAAAAACAGAGATGAACAAAATTTGACAAGAAACAAATTTTTGTATACAGGGTGTCGAGTAAGTTCTGAAGATAACCACCGCTTTTAGAACTAAAGAAAGGGAAGCAAATTACTTTCATTAAATAATTCTAGGAAGTTAACTTTAGAAATATATATATATATATATATATATATATATATATATATATATACGTTTATATACTAGTAGAAGCTTTTTAATTTCAAGATCTTATACGTAAGGTATGGAATTTACAACGTTCTTGTGATCTGCGGTGATAAAACAAATTTGAGTAACAGAAATTTGTTACACCGAAATTATATAACCTTTGATTATATGACCAACTTGTAAAGCCCTTAAAGTCAGTGTACAAATCCTAAAGTTCTATACGTATACTTCTACACCCATGGCTACAAATTTTAGCTACTTAACAGTTTGGGTAATAAATAGAAGATTTTGTGCCTTTTGCTCAATCGTAGATTAAAGTGGGCCAGGTTCTTAAAATTATTGATTGCCTTACTAACCAAAAAATATTTACATTTACCTAGATATGTTCGCTTTAAATTCGGAGTTTCTTCTTCCTGAAACTAATAGTTAAATACTCGGACGCCAACTTGTTTTTAAATATGGAATAAACAAGTAAACCATTATACAATAAAGTTAAAAGAAATTTCTGAACAACAAGTTTTATTACACTACCTATATTTAATTATAAACAGAGATATCTTAATGCTAATGTTAGTACCGTTATAACCTAATGAATACTTATTAATTAATATTCTGAGTAATTAATGGAATCAAAATACCTTATTCTTGGTCACACTGTAGATAACGAAATGGATGCATGCCGCGTCAGCGATTTTAGAAATTGTTGCGTAATATTACTTCAGGTTGAAATAAATCTGGATTTGTATGCTTAATAATTCCCAAATGAATAAATCTCACTCTTGGTTAATCGTACTAATATCGCAAATTGGAATAACGGTAAAATATTTAATTGCGTAGATGTGGTTAAACGTGTAAAGGTGAAGTTAAGGTAAGCAATAAAACGTAAACGTGAAAGTAAAAATAAAAAAGTGCCTGAAATGAAAACGTCTCAAACATTGTAAAATAACTTTAAATAACTCACCATAAAATTTATAGCGCTTTTAATAAAAAATATTTAACAAAGCAAAAATGGATGCTACATCCACCTTCTTAACTCCACCAAAAAAGGATCGCTAAAGTAGTCTTTGCGCATGACATGTGAATCTAATGTCCAAGAGATATGCGTACGAGTTCTAATTAAAATAATTAAATGCAACTATGATGTGCAACACACATGGCACGAAATGCACGTTAAGTTGCCTAAATAAACGTAAATTTTATTAACAAACGTAAAAAGTGTGTTACAAACTAACACCCCTTGATAAAAATTTAGTACATTTGAGGTATTATTCATATAAAGAAATTATGCGAAACTAAATCCAGTTTTGTAGAATTTAAGCGAAAACTTTCATAATGGAAATGTGCACTTATACAGCGCGAGTTTTTAATGTCTACGATTTGGATCTCGGAAACTAGAGCAGATGGAAAGATGGTTGAATGCGAAAAAATTGCAGTTTTATGAAGCCAGTTCAGTGCACCTTTTGTTTTCTTCATAAAGTCCAAGGATACTTCAAAAAATTATTTTTTTGTAATTTCTCTAGATGCGTACAATTATAACGCTTATACGTCCGGCGGACGGTCAGTTTTTTAAGGACTATTTAAACTGCGGAGGGGCGGTTTGGGTAAAATCAGGTTTCTCGGGCGCCAATCTAGGTAAACGGCGATCTAGAGGTCTAGATTCCTCTTTGCGGGGGATCGAAAGATAAAAGCGGTCAAGTAGTGTCAGTGAAGACGTCGGTTTACAGCAGTGATGGTATTTAGGACTTCTGTCTTTATTGAGTCGGAAATGTGCGGTCTCGGTGAGATTAATTTAAAAGAAATTAATAATTGTGCAAAAAAAATAATTCCTGATACAGGGGGTCGCAAACAATTGTTCTATTAGCCGGGTAATAAGTAATAAAAAAATTGTTATCGCAGTCGTAACAAGTTACGGTGATCCAAACAAAATAATGGTCTAATGATTAAGAATAACAAAATCCAAATATTAAAAAAATGCAAACGGAGACAAGAAACTTAAATCAATAAAATAATTATTAAAGATCTTAAATGTCTAAACGGTTTGTAACAGAAATTAATCAAGGCGACACTGGAGAGATGGGGCAAATACTTTTAAATCAAACAAAAGAAAAAATGCTAATTAGAAATGCAATCAAATTAAATGTGCAAAAAATTACACTTCAGCGAACGCTCGTAGTCAAACTTAAAATTAATTTGTAAGCAGTTACCCGGTGTAAAATTTTAACTATAATATTAAAGTCAACCATTAATTGTGTGTCTGTAAATGCTTAAAACAAAATTAATATGCAGTAATCAAACGTAATCGGCAGAGCATGCATTAAGAAAAGAATTTTATGTTCGACCACAATATAAAGGACTGTATAGGGTGCGTCCTTATTATACTAGTGAAATAAAATTACATTATTTTACTAGTTAAATAAAGTTACTTTATTTTACTGTTATGTCAGATTTCTACGTTCTACGTTCAAATGAATATGTCAATGTCAACATAATAATCAAGCAATATTAAAAAAAGCACACTTTGCTAGTTTCTCATAGAATAAATATAAAATTTATTAAATGAGTGACGTTTTCAGGTAAATAAGTACAACAGTCATAAAAATGTCATTGAATTAATTTTTTTCGTTAATAAGCCAAATTTAGCAGTCGAACATAAAGCATTGTATGCATCTGGTCCATAATAAGACTTTATTGAACTCGCCCTCTTTATGGCCTTACTCGCTACGCTCGTTCGTTAAAGCCTTGCATTATGGACTTGGTGCATGAATAACTATTCTGAAGTGACAATAAAAAAGGAGTCAATACAAAAATAAAATAAATTGCACGTACGGCTTAAAGAATTTATAATAAAAAAAGTATAATGTATTAATGGGTGATTATTCTCCAAATCAATAATAAAATAAATTATTCCTAAAGGAAGAAACGCTGAACGATAACCAAGAAGTTAACAAATCAGGTCCAAAAGTAAATTTTTAAAATAAAATAACTAGGCAACTCTATTGCATAATCACAAATATCAATTTAAATTATGTACAACAAGTAATTAGGCGGTATTGTTCAATTTACAAGCAGATAATTAAGGAACAAAATATTTTAATAAAATTAATCTTTTACGCCATGATTTAGAATAAAATTCATCATCATGTTTGGTACTCCTCAGTATATCATTAGTAATAATGGCGTACAATTCCGCGTCAAGGGTTTCACTCAACTTTGTGCCGAATGTTGACTACTATTCTCTTTAATGTTAAATACCATCCACAATCAAACGTTGCCGAACGAATTACTCTTGTTCTTAAAACGATATCTTCTTACATACATCAAAAGCATCACATGTCTATGTGAACTTGGCAACATTTGGTTGCGCTATTAGATTTGCTAAACATGAAGTAATTTGTTTTCCTTACTAGTGTTGTTTGGAGGTGAACATGTACTCTGTGGAGATCTTTTAAGTCCTCTTCCTTCTCCCGATTCTACTCTTTCTGAGTTCAAAGACTGACTGGCAGGTAATTAGTCTCTTCGGGGAGTAACTCTGGATTTCGTGATAGAAAATAAATATCACAAACTGGACCTGGTTCTAGTTTTGTAATGCAACCCCTTCAGCTCTATGATGCTGGGCCGGTTGGGGTCGGTAGACTAGGCAAGTTCTTTCCTTCTCGTCGGCGATTTAATGCCTTGGTGTAGGACCTTCTCGCTGTACGTTTTCGTTCGGTCTGTTTGTGTATAAAATGTCAAACTTACATGCAGGTGAGATCGTAACGGAACCTATGGTTTGTAACGTGCAAAAATCGATAACGGATACTTTGGTCGATTCTACAAATTTTCTCTGATTATTACTGTTGTGTAAAACAAAATTTATCTGTAGCCTGAATCGTTAGGATTGTTATTTACTTCGGTTTAAATTTTCTGTATTTACTGCGTTTACCATTTACTGTAATTGACTAAGTTATTTCTTTGTCGTATGTATATTTCTTATTCTATAAAAGTTCCTAAAATAAACCTACTAGTGTCATCTATGCGCGGGTTCTGGTTAGGTGTAAATTCTTACACTTTATAGGTATCTGTCGCTCTGCTAAATCACCACTAGATGGTGATACCATTGAATAATTACATATTACTAAACATGCTTTATTGAAATACATCTGTTTAACAATTTTAAAATTTGATAAGAAAATTTTGTTGAATGCCTTGTTTCTAAGGTGTGGTTTCTTAGCGGTCATTTTGTGTGGTGTAAATTATATTTTAAAAAATTTCTCTGGTTGCTGTTCTTCATGGTGTAAATCACCATTTATAGAGGAGAATTTTCTCAAAACATTATTTCTTCATTTGTTGAAGTAATAAAATCGCTAGTATGCGGATGTAAAAAAAATGTTACTTACACACACCTGGTAAGTTAACTCGGTTTTCTTCAACATAGCTATAATTAGAATCGCCTATATGTGTAGACACATATAGGTGCATGAATACCGCAATCACACACAGATTTTGAGGGGGATATACACAAACGATGAGATTTGAAGCACATTTGTGTACAAACGATGCATAAATGAATAATACCTAATTAGAGCCAAATTCACGAATTGGTGGATTTTGTTTCGCAATTCCCGCAAACGTTTTTTTGTAATAACGTTTGATAGGAGTGCGCCCAAACAACGGGAGTTCGTGCACATTTATGCACAAACGATTCAGCTATCTTTGAACCTAAAAATCTTACTTAAGGGGATCTTGAAGGAAACCCGGTTAAAGCCTTTATTTTGTAGAACGTACATAACGGTAATACCATAACATCTCTTGTAATGTGGGTTCCAACATAATTCATGTTCGCAATAAACCCCTTTAAAAACTGTATTTGATACAATTCTCTTTACTGAACTTCAAGACGGCATGGAATTTCAACAAGAAAAAGATCAAAACTTGATAGAAGCATAAGAATATTTTAATTAGGTAAGTTATTTGCTTGATTTACGTTAGTACTGAAATACGATCCGAAATATTCTAAAAATAATGTGAGCAGTAGTAAGAATTTGATGCACTCGACGATATTCCAGGTTTAATCGTTAATGCACGTAAGAGTGCAATGTTACCTTTCAAGAAATTAAATAAAGGCGTGAGCGCCGTTGACAAAATGCTCCTCCGCTCAGTTTGGATATTGCCGCGATACTAAGTGTAAACGCTAGTGCTGCAGTAGTTGTAACAAAAAATAATTAGTTTTTCATTGTCTTTTAATGACCCTCGTAACCGCTTTTTAATGACACTGGGTTTCCCCAATGGGTTTTCAATTGTTTTTTAATGATATGGAAATTGATATTTTTTGCGCCAGCTTTTTTCACATCTTCTTTTCCACTCCTATTTCTACATCCCATTTAGAATAAATTTCGCTAAAGGCACTACGGTTGTAGAACAGCCATATTTGTGTGTATGTATTCCGAAGGAACGGAATTAAACCAAACCAGTGATGTTAGTAAAGAAGAAATTCATGTGAAACCGTAAGGATACAAGCTAATAAAGTATGAAAGTAAAACAAAAGACTGTTAAATACTGTACAGACAGTTGCTGCTCACCTTGTACATTTTGTTTTATAAATTTTTGACCCATACTTTGGCCAACCGGTAGGTCACACATGTATTTTATCGAAAGATAGGTCACCTGTGTTTTTTAGGAATAAGCGTCATACCTGCGTGACCCACCGATAGACGATGCCTTGAATTAGTGTAACCGGCCGGTGGGTCATACCTTTGCTTTTAATGAATAAGTGTTACCCACCAGAGCGTGACACCTGCTGGTACTGACTTTTTTGTGTATTGCCGGTGGGCCACATATGACAATATGCATCATTACAAATCATTTATTTAGCACGAAGATGTTTATAATTTATTCAAAAATTCTTACTACAATTAGATTATCTAGAACGCTAAATAACAAACTGACATAGGTGTTTCGTTAACATATTATAAACACATCGTTCTCAGGTTGTGACGCAGTGAATTCACGCAGTAAATACATATTTTCTTTTCCTTTTTTATTGCACTGTTTTCTTGAATCTTTATTTTGGGAGCACGAAAAACAACATTTATACAATCAATTTCTTTACCTTCGTACTTTCGTAGATTGGGTTCTTGTGGTTTATGGTGATTAAACCTTGCTAATTGCGTGCGTATTGAGTGCGTGTGTGCGTGTGTGCGTGTGTGCGTGTGTGCGTGTGTGCGTGTGTGCGTATGTTCGTGTGTGCGTGTGTGCGTGTGTGCGTGTGTGCGTGTGTGTGTGTGTGCGTGTGTGCGTGTGTGTGCACTTGTGCGTGTGTGCGTGTGTGCGTGTTTGCGTGTGTGCGTATGTGCGTGTGGGCGTGTGCGTATGTGTGTGTGTGTGTGTGTGTGTGTGTGTGTGTGTGTTAGTGTGAGTGTGAGTGTGAGTGTGAGTGTGAGTGTGAGTGTGAGTGTGAGTGTGAGTGTGAGTATGGGTGTGAGTGTGAGTGTGAGTGTGAGTGGTGTGTGTATGACTGTGTGTATAAGCCTGCGCGCGCGTGTGTGTGTGGTTGTGGATGTGGATGTGGGTGTGAGTGTGTGTGCACCTGTGCGTGTGCGTGTGGGCGTGTGTGCGCGTGTGTGTGTGGAGTGTGAGTGTGGGTGTGAGTGTGAGTATGAGTGTGAGTGTGAGTGTGAGTGTGAGTGTGAGTGTGAGTGTGTGAGTGTGTGTGTGTGTGTGTGTGTGTGTGTGTGTGTGGTGTGTGTGAGTGTGAGTGTGAGTGTGAGGTGGGTGAGTGTGTAGTGTGAGTGTGAGTATGGGTGTGAGTGTGAGTGTGAATGTGGTGTGAGTGTGTGTATGACTGTGGTTAAGCCTGCGCGCGTGTGTGTGGTGTGTGGATGTGGATGTGGGTGTGAGTGTGTGCACCTGTGGTGTGTGCGTGTGGGCGTGTGTGCGTGTGTGTGTGTGAGTGTGAGTGTGGGTGTGAGTGTGAGTGTGAGTGTGAGTGTGAGTGTGAGTGTGAGTGTGTGAGTGTGAGTGAGTGTGTGTGTGTGTGTATGTGTGTGTCAGCATGCGCGCGCTTGAATGTGTGTGTGGTTCTGGATGTGGATGTGGATGTGGATGTGGGTGTGATTGTGTGTGCGTGTGTGCGTGTGTGCGTGTGTGTGTATGTGTGTGCGTGTGTCGTGTGTGCGTGTGTGCGTGTGTGTGTGCGTGTGTGCGTGTGTGTGTGTGCGTGTGGTGTGTGTGGGTTGTGTGTGTGTGCGTGTGTGCGTGGTGCGTGTTGTGCGTTGTGGTGTTGGTGTGGTGTGGTGTGATGTGAGTGTGGTGTGGTGTGAGTGTGTGTGGTTGAGTGTGTGTGGTGTGGTGTTTGTGGTGTGGTGTGGTGTGAATGTGATGTGGTGTGTGTGAGTGTGGTGTGAGGTGTGTGGTGGTGTGTGGTGTGGTGGGTGTTATGTGAGTGTGAGTGTGAGTGTGAGTGTGAGTGGTGTGAGTGTGAGTGTGGTGGTGTGAGTGTGAGTGTGAGTTGAGTTGTGAGTGTGAGTGTGGTGGTGAGTGTGGTGTAGTGTGGTGTAGTGTGTGTGGTGTGTGTGGTGTGTGTGTGAGTGATGGTGTGGTGTGTGATGTGGTGTGGTGTGTGTGTGTGTGTGTGGTGTGGTGTGTGTGGTGTGGTGTGGTGTGGTGTGTGTGGTGTGTGTGTGTGGTGTGCGTGTGTGTGTGTGTGCGTGTGTGGCGTGTGTGTGTGTGTGTGTGCGTGTGTGCGTGTGTGCGTGTGTGGCGTGTGTGGTGTGCTGTGTGTGCGTGTGTGTGTGTGTGTGGTGTGTGGTTAGTGTGAGTGTGAGTGTGGTGTGTGTGTGAGTGTGTGTTAAGTGCGTGTGTGTGGTGTGGTGTGATGTGGTGTGGTGTGTGTGTGTGACTTGTGGTGTGAGGTGTGGGGTGTGTGTGTGTGGTGGGTGTGGTGTGTGTTGATGTGAGTGTGAGTGTGAGTGTGAGTGTGGTGAGTGTGAGTGTGAGTTGAGTGTGAGTGTGAGTGTGAGTTGTGTGAGTGTGAGTGTGAGTGTGTGTGTAGTGTGTAGTGTGTGTGTGTGTGTGTGGTGTGAGTGTGGATGTGTGAGTGTGGTGTGTGTGTGTGTGTGTGTGCGTGTGGTGGTGTGTGAGTGGTGTGGTGTGGTGTGTGTGTGTGTGCGTGTGTGTGTGTGTGGTGTGTGTGATGTGTGATGTGTGTGGTGTGTGCGTCTGCGTGTTGTGTGATGTGGAGTGTGCGTGTGCGTGTTGCGTGTGTGCGTTTGGTGTGTGGTGTGTGCGTGTGTGGTCGTGTGTGTGCGTGTGGTGTGTGTGTGGTGGGTGTGAGTGTGAGTGAGTGTGTGTGAGTGTGAGTGTGAGTGTGGTGTGATGTGATTGAGTGTGAGTGTAGTGGTGAGTGTGTTGACTGTGGTGTGTGTGTGTGAGTGTGGTGAGTGTGTGAGTGTGTGTGTGTGTGTGTGAGCTGTGAGTGTGAGTGTGTGTGGTGAGTGTGATGTGGTTGAGTGGGTGTGAGTGTGGATGTGTGAGTGTGGTGTGGGTGTGGGCGTGTGTGTGTGTGTGTGTGCGTGTGTGAGTGTGGTGTGTGTGTGTGTGTGTGTGTGTGGTTGTGTGAGTGTGAGTGTGAGTGTGTGTGTGACGTGTGTTAAGTGCGTGTGTGTGGTTGTGGATGTGGATGTGGGTGTGAGTTGTGTGTGTGTGTGCGTGTGTCGTGTGTGCGTGTGTGCGTGTGTGTGTGTGTGGTGTGAGTGTGGTGTGAGTGTGTGTGGTGTGGTTGAGTGTGGTGTGAGGTGTGAGTGTGATGTTGTGTGTGATGTGTGTGGTGTGATGTGTGTGGTGTAGTGTGAGTGTGAGTGTGGTGTGTGGTGTGTGGTATGTGCGTGGTGTGTGGTGTGGTGTGAGTGATGGATGTGATGTGAGTGTGAGTGGATGTGGTGTGGTGTGTGGTGGTGGTGTGTGTGTGTGTGTGTGTGAGTGTGGTGTGAGTGTGATGTGAGTGTGAGTGTGAGTGTGGTGTGAGTGTGAGTGTGAGTGTGAGTGTGGTGTGAGTGTGGTGTGATGTGAGTGTGAGTGTGGTGTGATGTGGTGTGTGTGTGAGTGTGTGTGAGTGTGAGTGTGAGTGGAGTGTGAGTGTGAGTGTGTGAGTGTTAATGTGAGTGTGATGTGAGTGTGAATGTGACTGAGTGAGTGTGAGTGTGAGTGTGAGTGTGTGTGAGTGTGAGTGTGTGGGTGAGTGTGTGTGGTGTATGTCTGCGTGTGTGTGTGTGTGTGGTGTGGTGTGGGGTGTGTGGATGTGGTGTGGGTGGTGTGTGTGTGTGTGTGTGTGTGCGTGTGTGTGTGTGTGTGCGTGTGTGTGCGTGTGTGTGTGTGTGTGGTTGGTGAGTGTGAGTGTGTGTTGACTGTGTGTTAAGTGCGTGTGTGTGTGTGGTTGTGGATGTGATGTGGTGTGAGTGTGTGGTGTGGTGTGAGTGTGGTGTGGGTGTGTGTGTGTGTGTGTGTGTGTGGTGTAGTGAGTGTGAGTGTGGTGTGTGTGGTGTGGTTGGTGTGATGTGTGATGTGGTGTGAGTGCTGTGTGTGCACTGTGAGTGTGGTGTGTGTGGTGGTGCGTGTGTGTGTGTGTGTGTGGTGTGTGTGTGTGTGGTGTGAGTGTGAGTGTGGTGTGTAGTGTGGTGTGAGTGTGAGTGTGGGTGGAGTGTGAGTGTGGTGTGTGATGTGTGTGTATGTCGTGTGTGTGTGTGGTGTGGATGTGGATGTGGGTGTGAGTGTGTGTGTGTGTGTGCGTGTGGCGTGTGTGTGTGGTGCGTGTGTGCGTGTGTGTGTGGTGTGATGGTGTGTGGGTGTGTGAGTGTGTGTGCGTGGTGTGTGTGTGGTGTGTGTGTGGTGTTGTGGTTATGTGAGTGTGAGTGTGAGTGGTGTGTGTGTGTGGTGGTGTATGTGGCGTGTGTGGTGTGTGAGTGTGTGGTGTGGATGTGGATGTGGTGTGAGTGTGATGTGTGAGTGTGTGCTGTGTGATGTGTGAGTGTGAGGTGTGTGTGTGTGGTGTGGTGTGAGTGTGAGTGTGAGTGGTGAGTGTGGTGTGAGTGTGGTGTGTGTAGTGTGTTGTGTGTGTGCGTGTGTGTGTGGTTGTGGTGTGGATGTGTGAGTGTGTGTGTTGTGTGTGTGGTGTGGGTGTGGGTGTGGGTGTGTGTGTGAGTGTGGTGTGTGGTGTGTGTGAGTGTGAGTGTGGTTGGTGTGAGTGTGAGTGTGAGTGTGTGTGAGTGTGTAGTGTGGTGTGGTGTGTGTGTGGTGGTGTGTGAGTGAGTGTAGTGTTAATGTGAGTGTGAGTGTGGTGTGTGTGTGTGAGTGTGAGTGTGGTGTGTGGTGTGAGCGTGTGTAGTGGTGGTGTGTGAGTGTGGTGGTGTGTGTGTGGTGTGGTGTGGTGTGAATGTGTGATGTGAGGTGAGTGTGAGTGTGATGTGAGTGTGAGTGTGAGTGTGAGCTGAGTGTGAGTGTGAGTGGTGTGGTGTGTGTGGTGTTAATGTGGTGGTGGAGTGTGTGGTGGGTGTGAGTGTGAGTGTGTGTGAGTGTGAGTGTGTGGTGTGAGTGTGAGGTTAAGTGGTGAGTGTGAGTGTGAATGTGACTGTGGTGTGGTGTGAGTGTGAGTGTGGTGTGAGTGTGAGTGTGTGGGTGTGTGCGTGTAAGTGGGTGTGTGTGTGGGTGTGGTGTGTGCGTGTGTGAGTGTGGTGTGTTGTGTGTGGTGGTGGTGTGTGTGGTGGTTGTGTGTGGTTGGTGTGGGTGTGTGCGTGTGGTGTGTGTGTGTGTGGGTTAGTGTGGTGTGGTGTGGTGTGTGTGTTGCTGTGTGTTGTGGTGTGTGTGTGTGGTGTGTGTGTGGTGTGGTGTGGTGGTGTGTGTGCGTGTGTCGTGTGGGCGTGTGTGCGTGTGTGCGTGTGTGGTGTGTGTGTGGTGGTGGTGTGTGAGTTGATGTGTTGGGTATGATGTGTGTGTGTGGTGTGGTGTGAGTGTGGAGTGGTGTGAGTGTGAGTGTGTGTTGTGTGTGTGTGCGGCGTGTGTGTGTGTGGTTGTGATGTGGTGGT